>JAADWA010000147.1:0-48077 GCA_023335935.1 Pythium phragmiticola
AAGTACCTGTGTATGATCATTGACGACGTCGTCGCCGTCATTCTCTTCGAGTACGTCTTTGTGTTGGGCCCCGTGCGCGACTACTTCCGCCGCAAGTACCACGCGGACACGCTGCCCATGCGCAAGTAGACCACGCGCTCTGTGGTTGTCGACAGCCCGGGTGTGGATGGGTACACAGATATACGCTATCTCCAAAGGGATACCGTTGTTCAACCTTATTTTACGGTAATAATTGGATAACACTATCGACCATCACTCTTGTTGCACTGGGAAATGGACGGCGCTGCATGTGCGGATCTCGCGCGGCGGCGTCCTCTGCAGGAAGCATTCTACCAATACTACTTCTGGTACTGTAAGTTCATGAGCATTCTGTTGTGGCTCAGTGTCGCAGCTCGAAGGAAGCCACTAAATATGGAGATCCGTAGATAAACGCGGGTATAATTGGAGGGTTCAGTGTTCTCCCTGCCCAGCGATCGTCGGCATCCGCAAGAGTCCACGCTCCCCACACACAGAGGGGACTCTGCCATGAAGTCAACGATGAGTTCACGCTCTCTGACCAATGGCACGAGTACGCACACAGCACGGTCGGCAATGGCGTCGCCGCTGGCGGCAACGTCGTCCATGGCGCGCATGGTCGAGTCGGGGAAAAAGTCGCGCCGCAGTAGCTTGGACAAGCCCCCGGCAGCCATGGCCGCACCACACAGTGACGGTGGCTTCCAGTATCGAAGCGACGGCCTTGTAGGCGTGGCGTCGCAGCAGGACCTTCTGCTTCAGCTGCAACAGCTTCAACAGCAACAACTCCACCACCAGCACGGCCTGGCGGGTGCCACTGTCGCGTTTGGGTATCCAAGCGCCGCCTCCATGCAACCGGTGCAAGCGGGATACATGCAGTTCATGGCACAGCCCCCGTCAGTCATGCAGCACATGCCGCAAGGGATGGTAACCACGCAACCGCTGTACGACACCACTTCAAGGCAGTTCCAGGCACCACATGCCAGTGCTCATAGTGGCACGACTTCGAATCCTGGAGTTGCGGGGGAAGACGGCGAGGATCTCATGGGACGAATCGAGAAGAAAGACCAGATGATCGCCCAGCTTGGCAGCTTTCTCTCGCAGATGAAGCAGGAATCCGAGGGAACTGCCCATGCGTGGAAGGAGAAGATGCAAGAGATTGCAGAGCTGAAACGCCAAGTCGCCGCGCTGGCGCAGCAGCTCAAGGATTCGCAGGAACAGGAGAAGCGTACGGCTGAGCAGTTGGCGCAAGTGACGGAAGATGTCGAGCTGGCGGTGCAAGGCCTAAAAGAGTCTGAAGCGAAGCATCTCGAGGAGCTCAAGATTATGAACGATGAAATCCAACGGAGGCAACTCGCTGAAGATCAGGCAAGGACCGAGTATGAGGAGACGCTTCGACAACTCAAGGACCAGCTTGTTGAATGTACGGGCCGGCTGGACGATCAGACACGCCAACACCACGTGCTCGAAGACGCGATGCAGAAAATGGACACTGGTCATCGAGCCGCGGTGGATGCATTGGAAGAGCAGCTACGACAATGTGCGTACCAACTTGAGCAAGCACATGGGCAACAGCAAGCTGTGGAGAAGGAGAAACAAGAACTGGCACAGCATTTGTGGAACGTGACACAGGCCCTTGACCAAGCCACCAACCGACAACAATCCCTCCAGGCTCAACTGGAATCAACATCGCGAATGATGGACCAAAACCAAACGAGTTGGTCCGTGCGAGATCAGGAAATGCAAGCGGAAAAGGCAGAGCTTATCAATACCTGCTCATCCATGCAGTCTCAATTGAAAGCTTCCCAAGAGCAAGTACAAGAGGAGCGATCCCAGAAAGAACAAATCAATGCGTTGATGGGCGAAGAAATGGAACGTGTCGAACAAGAAATACACGGCCTCCACCAGCAGTACGGTGCGAAGCTGGACCAACATCAGGTCGAGATTGAGCATTGGAAGAACGAGGCGACAACGCTGCAAGAGAAGCTTGTTCGTGTGGAGGGCCAGTACGTTCTGACGAGGAAGGAACTCGACGAGTGGCAAGCCCGAGCTTCTCAAATCGACGCGGAATTTCAGCTTCTGCAGAAGACAGGCACCGAAAAAGCCTACACGCTGCAAGAAATCAACGAGCAGTTACGCCAGACGCTGGCGGAGCTCCACGACAGTCGGCAGCGATGCGACCAACTGCGACTCCGGTGTGAGTGCCTTGAAGCCGGAGTTGCCCAATGCATCCATCATCTTCCTGATCGCATGCCGGACGAAAACAACTCAGTTGAGGGCTTCCCAACTAATGTCCTCAAGGTTCTGGAGCAGTGGACACACCAAGCAAGCCACTTGGAGCAGATCCAAGTCGCGATGCTTCGTTTGCAGCAAGATCGCGATAACGAGCGAGAAAAAACTCGGACACGAGAGCAAGAGCTGGCCCAGAAAGCGCTGAATTTGCAGTCTGAAATGGAATCCGCAAAGGCCGATGCCACTGCGCTCGCCCAGGAACTGCATGAAATCACTCAACGTGTGAGTGGAAACGAAGCCAAGTTGGCTGCACGCGTACAACAACTCACGAAAGAGCTCGACGACTCCCGTTCGGATTGCGCGCTGCAGATACTTCAGCTCCAGAAGGCCTTGGATTCCCAGAAGTCCCGTGCCCAGCAACTCGAAAGTGAGAAACGTGATCTTCTCCAGGAAGCAGAGAGCATGAACGCAACTGTCGAGTCTCTCTACCAAGCGAAGAACGAGAAGCAAGTCGAGTTCGATCAGCTAAGAGCAAGTTGGAAAGAGCTTCAAGCTGAACACGCCGATTTGAAGGAGAGTGTCGAAGACATCGAGTCAAACTACGAACGAACGACAGCGGAGCTGAATCAGAGAGCAAAGGAACTGCAGCAACTTGTTCAGGACCTCACGGCTGCGAAAGGTCAGCTGGAGAAAGAGAATGGCTCGTTCAACGACGCGCTTGCGAAGATCCAAATTGATTACGAGGCCATTCACCGTCAGTACTCTAGCGACCAGATCAAGTGGAGTGAGCAAGAGCGGGAAATGCGTCAAACAGTCGATGAGAAGTCGCATCGCCTCGAGGAAATGCTAGATATGCTCACCCAAGTTCGCTCGCGAAATGAATTCCTGGAACAAGCACGAGCGACAGATGATCAGAATGTACGGAGCGAGTTCGACAAGTTTCAGCAGCAGCTCCTTACGCTGACGCAGGACAAGAAACGCACCGAAATAGCGTACTCAAATGCGAAGGCACAACTTGACCAGATGATGCCCGAGCTGTTTACGTTGAAAGAAGAGAAGCGACACTATTCCCAAGCCCACGGAGAGCTCGAAGACGGAATTGGCAACCTAAAGGCTGAGATCATACGGCTCCAAGGTGAACTCGAGCGATCCAGTCGAGCGAGGTCCTCGCTACAGCTCGAGTTGAATCGGGTCACCGATGAAGGTCAAGATGTGGTGCGCCAGTTTGAGGTGTTGAGGCGCGACTCAAAGGCCAGTGAAAAACACTATCAAGATGAGATCGAGCGATCTCGAAAAGAGATGGAAGATCTCCGGAACGAGGCCACTGAGTCAGCTGCAATGGTTGAAGAACTACAAGCGAAAATGACGTCCGTGCAAAATGCCGCCAACGCCACCATCAACGAACTCATGGCGGACCTCCAGAACGCGCAAGATACAATGGGATACGACAAGAACAAGTTCCACAAAGAGAATGAAGCGCTTAGAGCCCACGTGCGTGCAATCGAGGACGACCTGAGAAAGAAAGATGCAGATGTGAAAGAGATTCAGGGGGCATTCCGTCAGGAGAAAGAGTTTTTTGCCGAGAAAGAGAACGAATTGACGACGAAGCTCGCTCGTATCTCCAGTGCATTTGAAGCCAAAAAGCAAGACGTCGACCGACTCGCGAAAGAAGTGGAAAGCAAGGGACTCAAAGCTGCTGAATACGAACGCAAAATGAACCCATTGATCCACGCTAGAGACAACCTTCAGACGAAATGTAACGAGTTGAAAGCAGCTCTGGAAGCCAAGATCCGTGAAGTTCACGATGTGGAAGAACGGTATCGTGATGAAGCCGGCCGTGCAATCAAGGACAAGCGAGATATCGAGGCGATGTACGTGGCGATGAAAGAAGACTACGAGCTCATGAAATCGCAATCCAGTGGGCAGCAACAGCAGTGGCAAAGTGATTTTAGGGCAATGAAGCACAATCTGGAGAGGACCAAGGCGGACTTGATGAAGGCCAACGCAGACGTCTTGGCACTCACGCAACGGTTGGAGTCCTGCCAGCAAAGCGCGCAGGACACGATCGCGGATTTCGCCTCGAGGTTGCAGGGTGCTGATCAACAAAAGGAACTCGCTATTAACGCACTGCAGCGAGAAATCAATTTGGAGCGTGAGCGTCGTCGAGAAGCCGAAGTCCAGAAAATGGAGTTGCAACGATCGTTGCGTCAGCGCAACGTTGCACAGCCATCTCCTTCACCTCCGGGCACTGGGGGTGTGGCGAGTGGCTATCCTGAAGAAGGAGCTGCCTGGGGACTGACCATGCCAACGCCATCGAGTCACCGTCACCAATCGCTCATCCATCCAGCTCAACCCGCTCCAGTTCGTGGCGCGAGTGCACCAGAAACCGTTTCCCAGCCTCACGCGGAGCCGCCCAAGCAGATACAGGCGTCAGCCCCGACCGAGTATCGAAAGTTCTACGCAAACGAGCCTATGACGAACGCGGAACTGGCCAACCTCCCGATGAATCTCATCAAGGCACAGATCGGGATCGACATGGCGGGTCACTCGGTATCGAAAAGTCCGGCGAAAACGGTGAAGAATGCAACAAGGACCTCGACTAAGGTTTTGCCAGGAGACAATAACGACGACATCCCGTTGCTCTCGTTCGACAAACTTCCCCAGTGAGTACAAAAACAAGCATGACTTTATTATGCTGTCGCATTTAACCGACACACGCGTTGCGTTCTTGCTAGAAATCCGGAAGCACACGATGACGACAACTCGCCCACATGCGACTCGATGCGACTGCTCTCTGAAAAGCGCAGTGGGGTGGTATCGCTGCTGGAGTCGCTGAGCGCGCGAAGCAACTCTGATCGGTATCTCACGGAGGCCATGGACAACGCCGTGCGTCCGCAACGCAACTTGTCCAGCTCCTCGATAAGTTCCAGCGGAGCAAGCAGCGGCTCCAACAGCAAAAAGAAACCATCAGCAAAGAAGAAGCGACCAAGCGTCATGCCATCGTCGAGCTCGGCCACTGCTGCTGCGTACGCAAGTTTCTCGCCGCTCCCAGCACCGACCCCATCGCCCCCAAAAATGAAGTCAAACTCCAAGCTTCTACCACGCATCCAGCAGTGAAAGAGGATCGGCTAACGAACAAAGCCGAGCCGTATTCAAGCTGAAAGCGAGGAAATGCTGTCAGACTCGGTGGCGGCGGCAGGGAACTCGTAGACAAAGATCGGGAACGCGACGTCATTGCTTGACTCCTTGACGGGCACAACATGACGACTCGAGAATGCAATGCCCGGAATCTTGTACAAATACGTGACTACTCGGCACGGCCTTGTGCGCTGCTGCAGCTTCGGAAGGATGAGCCTGGGCAGGAGCCACCGGCATGGGGAGGTGAGAAAGTCACACGAACATACAAGGACAATCAATGCCACAACCTACCTCAGACCACGCTCAATCAGGAAGAGAAAGATAATCGTTGCGTCCTCAAAGTCGTACTCCATGGCGTTGCCAACGATGATTGTGGCTAGTTCTTCGGCGCCAGCGTCCCGCACCGCCGCGCTCGCTTGGGCTGCTCGGTCCGGGTCAATCTCAATCCCAATCGATCGGATTTGCAGACGACTGGCAGCGTCGACGACACAGCGACCGTCTCCACAGCCAACATCATACAGCACATCGTCCTTCGTGGCGCATATGACCTCCAGCGCTTTGTGGAACACGACGAGCGGCGTCGAATGGAGCGTCCGACGTGGTGCGAGCATCTTGGCAAGATCTTCGGAATCCGAAGATACGCCCTATTTTGTAACGGTATTTTGATTGCGTTAAGAGGTTTGTAACGGGCCATTTGTATGTGACACCAGGCAAAAGCTCACTTCAAGCAAAAGATTTCATGAGCCAGCCAGCTCACTTCATGCGATCTTATCTGGTGGAACTTCAAACGGCATCTGCTCCCCAGAAATGATTGTCGGCAGGTGTCCTGTATGAAGTTCGACCAGCGATCTGATCTAACGTCCGGAGATCTACAGTAAGAAAGCGCCTGACGGAAGCCAGGCGGCGCAGACTTCGTTGCGCAATTCGACCAGTGATCTGATTCCTCCAACTTGGGCGGATCTCTCTTGGAGGCGCCAAGGCGCTTCGCCACGCAAATAGACTAATGTTCGTATTTGTGCGTTCGATCTCTTGCCTGGGAGCTGTTGGGGCAGTCTACCAAGACCAAAGCGAAATACAGGAGGCAATGGAGTGATGTGATACGAGTAATTGGAGGTGGTGTATAAATATCCGAAAGCTCGGAGGCTTCCTTAAAAATGCGAGGAGAGAACTATAAATGAAAGTGCGGCAAACGAAATGGCTTGCGCCATGCGCCAAAGCATCATGGCGGAGGCGTTTTCTTCCTCTTGGAGGTCTGGGGGCGGCCCACGCGCAGGATGCAATCGCTTTAGCGGGTGCCCTTCCACGGAGTCGCAATGTGTTGGTGGAGAATAGCGGCTTCATCTTGGGCCTGCTGCTGCTGCTTGTCCCGTGCGGCTTCCATGCGGTGATGCGACGCAGTCGAACGCGCATAGCCGGCGATCGCGGCAGACGCCAGCGCGAGCGGTACGACCGCGAGCGAGCCGGAACTCTTGGTCTTGGTGGTCATGCTCTGGGCGACGGACGTCGTTGACGGCATAATGATCGGAGGCTTGGTGTAGGCGGTGGTGTGGAGCTTGCGGTGAGGGAATCCGGGAATGAAAGTTGGGAATCTCGGCGCTGGTGTTGGAGCGGGTGCAGTTTGGTGGTTGCCGCTTCGGGCTTTGAGAGACTGCTTCAGTTTTTTTGCGAGCGGCTGAGGTTCGATTTCCGCATAAATAGGCAAGCATTCAACCCTTTCCCTTTCCTTGTTTTATCCAGTGAAATTGGTTCTAATCTGTCACACTCCCCATTCTTGGGTGATGATTGGATATCATCTTTGTGAAAGGGGTAGGTGTGAAGATGTGCTCACACCTGAACTTCAGTGAGCTGTTTGTGCAAGCACCAATAGATTTTTCTGGTCTCTTGCACGTGTGGCGCAAGTGGGCGAATGCGACTGTCACATGCCAGTGCTGTACAGTAACATGACTGGGTTCAAGACCCCGAAGGATGGCTGGCTGGGACGGAGTCTGTCACAGAATAGTACAAACACTAATACAAACATCAAGTCAAAATGACCTTTAGCTGCCTAAACGAGCATATGAGCATAAGAGCACAAAGTCCGAAGACCAAAGTGCAGTTTCCATAGAACTTGGTGAATCTCTCTCAAAATAGATCATAAATTTTAGGAATTGGATTTCTTTCATCGCTTTACCCCGATTAAGTGCCGTTATTATAGTGACTTTATATTGTGCCTTGCACATCTTTTGCCCTCCAGATTAGCGTTCTTAATCTGGGTAAAATTATGCATTAAACTGACCATGGGGCATTAAAACCTAGGATTATACAGAGACCTACTTTATTATCCTTAACTTTGTCTTATTAGAGCCTTCTGATAGCCAACACGTCTCTCTAATAAGCGCAGACTCTGGCTTATTCGGGCAGCTACGCGCTGCCTTGACCATCTGACCACACGACCTCAATTAAGCCCTATTTTTGAGCTATATACCTAGCCCGCCTCTATTAGGGCCCCTTAAAACGGGATTTAAGTGGATTTAGATCCTGGATTATGACAAACGTCGTGCGAGGCACAATAGTGACATCAGTTCGTATAAATTGAGATTGATGTCATTATCAAGTCACTATATGTCAGTTGTCGGGGTAAATTATATATGGGAATCACCGTTTTGGGTACCCCGATTTGCCCCTTCTAAAGAGCAGTGACTGTACAGTATCACAACAGCATCTGGCGGAGGTGCTGCATCCTGTTGCTCATTCCCACGCTTTGGGGCCTAGAGGCCCTCGCCCTGTGATGAGTAGATATGCCGTGTCTTCCCGGAGTTCAAATGTTAACTGAAAGAAATAGCCTGAGGACTGTTGGCAGTAGGATTCCTCCCCAGCAAACGAACATAAGAGCTTTGGTTGAAGTGGGAGCACTTGCCACTTCCGAGTCACGTTGCCCATGGCAGTCTCGTGTTTGGACCGGTAGACCCATGTGATAAAGTTATTCGGCCTGGTGGGAGTCCAAGGTGAACCGCCACACGCCAGAATTATTGGCTACTGTGCCGACAACTGGAGAGCACTCTCTAGCACAACATGTAAGGTGCTGGCATGGCCACCCATGCCGAGATGTTGGTCGATTCTCTTCATGTGGTGGATGCTGGCAGGAGCATGCACGTAAACACCCACCAACCGCATGAGACAGACGACAACCTTCTACTTAACGGAGAGAGAAAAACAACTTTACAACAAGAACATGCCGCGCTATAGTGACCATGAAAAAGCCAAGATCGATTCGTGACAAGCACAAATCTGCTGCGAATCATCCCCCACGACTGAAAGACGTGGAGCGCTCACTAATGGTAAGATACTTGGTCCCGTCCAAACCCGCGGCAAACTGCAGTCGACAACTGTACAGGAAAATAGCCTGACGTTTGCGAAGTCTGACTACTACGTACTTCCAGGGATTTCACAAGCTGTCCTTGCGTTCTTCCTAAGATCGCTACTGTAGCCGCTGTCTTATGTACGATTGTTCGGTGTACAGTTCATGGCGCTAGTGTTTGATGCATGAGAAGTTTGCACCAGGCCATAAACTCGGTTTGTTGCTAGTACTTTGGATCGTCGCAATAAGTACGAAGTGATGCAGTATTTCGGTTCTCTCCGGAATCTTCACGCTCACTTGAAAAACGGGATTTATGAGTTGGTAGAGGCCATGCATAGAGGGTGTGTATGCGGGACTTCAGCAACGTGCGTCATCGCGTTGGTCGGTCATGGCGGGCATGTCGACCACCGACTACTATAATTTTGGGTGTACACTCTCTAGCAGACAAGCCTGCTGAGCCAGACATTATTCCGCGACGCATTCTTTTGTCGTCGACTTGCTGTCTCTGCGGTGACGATGATGATGATGATCATGGTACGGAGGATGAGAGGGCCAGCGTGGTCGCTCCATCGTCAAACCAAAAGACTGCAATCAATCAAGTGTACACACCAGATGCACTTGAAGAACGGGCAGATGAATCCATTGTTGCTCCCACAGCATGCGCACATGTACAGGATAAGTAATGTGCAGCATTGCCTTTTCTGAATAGTACACGGTACCCGCCGCGTCTTATTCGTCTTATTCCACGCAGCCGCAATAAGCTTGAGCCGTTTCATTTCATCGAGCATCAAAATGGAAGTTCGACAGGGAATTTGGGCGGTTTTTCATACTGGAGCTTGTTGAAGTGTGTTGGAGGGGACGGCAGTTACCGGTAGAGGTACGGTTGTCAGTGGCAAGTTCTCAGCATCCCGTGCAGGGCACGATCCAAGAAAATGCTGTGTCGAACAGTCGATTTGATGTTTCATAATGGCACTCAAGTGAGGGAAAGCGATCCACGGAAAAGTCTCCCGTTGTTGTGGCTTGACAGCTGTGAACCGCACCAGACCACATGTATTCTCTCGAACGCAACCATTTGAGGGTGCATTCTCTTTTGAATCAGATCAGAACAGGGTTTCTTTCCGTGGCAGCCGAGCCATCCCCATGGACAGCAGATTGGTTGAACAGCCTCAAATGGTCTCAGCGTCTTTTGAGACTCGCCATGCTTTTCAATTTCGTGCTGCGTCGGTGGTGCTCTTGTGTGGGTGAGAACATGAACAGGGGGTGGAAATTCGCAACAGAGAGGAGAGGGAAAATCGGGTGGAGTGGACGGGCTTTGGCAAGCTTGCTGCAGGTCCAAGTTCGTCCCGGCCGTCCACAAGTTGGGGAGGCTGGCGTTCGAGAGCGAAGCCGGGTCAAGACGCGGTCCCTCGGGGGTTGGTCTTTCTAGGGCGCCTATTGGTCGGCGCGTTGCACCGACAGCGCTCATTGGGCAGTCGTGGCGACCGGCTGTTTCCGTCCCCTTCGGTCGAAGTCTGACCTCGGTCTCCCCCTTCCCCTCTCCGCCGGCGTCGCCCACCTCGGCAGGCAGGCCAATCCAAAACTTCAAATCTGGCGGACGGGCGGAGCGGAGCCCTTGCCCCGAGACAAAACCCTAAAAGACGGCCCAAAGGGAAGGGAAGGGACCATCGGTCTGGTCGACCTTCGACCCCAAACCACCAAGAACCAACACTCTCCGCAGGCGAGGAGGAGGAGGGAACGCGAGCTAAAGTGAAGCGAGCGACCGCGCGCGAAGGTCGTTGTCGTCCGTGTGTGTGTCTCTCTCTCTGGAGTGGCGGGAGGGAGCCAAGTCAACTGGGGAAAGATCAATTCTTCTGGCCATTGGGGGCGCCTGAACAAGATCCAACGTATCCTTTTTCCAACCAACTCAGTCCAAGTCCGTGGCAGTGGTCGAATAATCCACGCCGGACCCGGACCTTCAAGCGATCCAAATCCAAATCTGACGCGGGCGGAGCGCGTGTGAGATCCGAACGTCCCAACCACGCCGGACGTCTCGCCTTGTTCCCCGTCCCCCTGCGGCATGAGTGATCTGTCGCGGTCGCACCAACACCACCACCAGCCACACCCCCAACACACGCAACCACAACCGCAGCAGCCGCTCGGCCACCACCACCACCCGGGCCAACACCACCACCTGCACCACTACGCCGCGGGGAGCTCGACCGCGACCGGACCGCAGCCGCCCTCGTCCACGTCCCTCACTGGTGGCGGCCACCACCACCACGCGAACAACATCAAACGGTAAGATTTGTTTTTCTTTTCTTTTCTCCCAACTTTCCAACTTTTTTTCCATCAAATCGTACGATGGACGAGATGGGATCTAAGGAAGGGAGGGAGCCTCCTCATGGCCAAGAAGGGATCCTCATCATGAACTGACGTCCGTTTCTCTGGTATCTGTTTCTTATTCAGCTTTGGCGTGTCGGTTCCACCCGTGGTGATCGGCAACTCGCCCCACGAAGCGCCATCCCCGTACGGTCAGGGCGCGTCGCCATCGCCAGCGGCCATGCAGTACGGATCGCTCTACACGCACCAGCAGGCGCTGAAAGATCGCATGGAGTACGCGTTCCAGCAGCAGCAACACCATCACCAACAGCAGTACCCCAATGGCGGTGCCACGGCCGACGCAGGAGGCCAGAGCCACTCGCACAGCGGCTCGCAAGCGTACTACACGGCCACGAACCCTGCGGCCTACGGCATGCAGCACGACGTGGGCTTTGGTGTGCAGTCGCATCAGTCCCACCAGCAGCAGCACCACGGCATGGGCATGCCGCAGCTCCCCGAGATGCAGCTGCCGCCCCACCACGACAGCGGCAAGGACCCAGCCACGGTCGACAATGTCAACGTCCGCAAGTTCCGGCCGCTAGGCAGCGCCATGTACTTGGGCTCGCCGTCGGTGTACGGTACAACGACGACGACTGACCAGCAGCCACACCAGCAGCAGCAGCAGCAACAACAACGTGGCGGCGTGACTGGCCCCATGTCTGGATCGACAAGTGCCACCGACTCGTACATGTCGTCCATTCGGTTCCAGCACCAGCAGCAACAGCAGCAGCAACAACAACAGCAGCAGCACCAGCAAAACATTGGTGGCTTCCGCCCCGTGGCTATGCACTCGTTTAACCAGCAGACTGCGGTGCCCACGAACAACCAGTCGGCCGCCATGTCGTCCACTTCGTCCTCGTCTGCGTCTTCGTACTATACGCAGACGAGTCGGCTCACCCATCCATCGGCACCGGACCTCATGACGCCCGCGATGACAGCTGCGGCGACCGCAGTCGCCCACGGACTCCGGACCGGCAATATTTCTTCGGCGCCGTCCATGGGCGGACGGCTCCCACGCGAGTCTTTGGATTCCAATAGCGGTCGGATACCCTCGACGCAGCCCAACGTTCCATCTCAGCAGCAGCAGCAAATGCACCAGCAGATGCAGCAACCCCCGCCGCCGCAGCAGCAGCAACCGCCGCAGCAGGACGTGCCGTGCAACTTTTGCTACGGCGGCCAATGTGACCGCGTCGCCGAAGGCTGTGGCCACCGGTTCCACCACAACTGTCTCCAGGCGTGGGGCGACAAGATGATCATGTGCCCGCTTTGCATTGGCTCGTCCAACCAGATCAAGGCCGTGACGCCGACCAACGCCGCGTTCGCCAACCAGCAGTCGACCCAGCAATGCTACACGCCCATGGGTGCGACAATTGGCTCGGCGAATCTGCCGACACAGGTGTCGCCGTCGGCCAACGCGGCAGCGCTGCTTCGCACGCAACGCTCGCGCGCACAGCAGCGTCCTCCACCGATCGACACAACGCGTTCATCGGATGCGTTACCCGTGGGCAAGCTCCACGCGTCGACCCCCGTTAGTGGCAGCAGCCAGCACCACACACCTTCCAGCAGCTCTAGCGTTGGTTCCGATAGTGGCAAGCGCAGCAATCGCTCCAAGGGCAAGAAGCCGCTCAAGGAGTGCTCCATCCCGGGCTGCGGTCGCACCGTGCGGTCGCGGGGACTGTGCAAGGGCCACGGTGGCGGTCGCCGGTGCGGGTTTCCAGGTTGCGGCCTCAGCGACCAAGGCGGGGGCTTTTGCATCAGCCACGGTGGCGGCAAGCGGTGCCAGTATGAAAGCTGCGAGAACTCGGCTCAGTCGCGCGGACTGTGCAAGCTCCACGGCGGCGGCAGCCGCTGCACCGTGCCCAACTGCACCAAGAGTAGCCAGGGCCGTGGCCTGTGCCGCGCCCACGGCGGTGGACGCCGCTGTATGGTTGAAGGGTGCAACAAGACGGACCGTCGCGCTGGGTACTGCGTCACGCACGGCGCCGACAAAAAGTGCATCGTGCCCGAGTGCTCCAAGACAGGCCGCATCGATGCCATGTGCACCAAGCACTACTTTGAACGCAACCAGGCGACTCTGGCATCGCAAGCGCAGCACGCGATGCTCGCGGCGGCCGCGGCCTCCAAGGCCTCCCGCGAGGAGACCCGTGCCAAGAAGAAGATGAAGGCTGCCGGTGCGGTTGGTGGTGCTGGCGGCCGTAGCAAGACATCTCAGCTCACGCCGGCGACGTCACCCACGACGCCGTCGCTGCTCAATAGTCTCAGCGCTGTGACCCTGTTGTCGTCGGCGTCGGGTGCGTCGACCCCGGGCATGGGTGGCGGCATGCATGGCGGCGAGAGTGCGCCAGGTGGACTCGGTCTCGACATGTAGATGAGAGAAGTCGACCGGAGGTAGACACGTTGGGAGGTCGATCGTCGCGCCGCTCATGGGGTGGCGGGCGGGTCGGACACCTTGCGTGTATGTTTTTTTCTTTCTGGAGGGGAAAAAATTGGCGGAATCCGGTGGCGAGAAGCATTCCAGCGTGCGGGCGGCCGGGTAGTGAAGCGAGCGAAGGCTCTGCCTTGAAAATGGGCCCCAGCGAGCTTCCCCTGTCCGTCCCTCACGCGCTGCTTGCAACCGTCTTCGGATTCCTCCAGGAAGTGGTTAAAAAGTCGAATCCAAGGATGATGAAAAACTTGCCGAGTGTGAGAGGAGAGGGGAAGAAGATGCGGCCGAGAAATGCGAGAATTGAAACTGAACGCGGGCTGCAGAAAAAGAGTCAAACCGTGAGAAAAAGAAGAAGAAAAAGGAACCAAGTGCCGTACGAATTGAACACGAAGACAGTCAAGAGAATCGGGGTGTCTAAACCAAAAGACGATCGAGCAAGTCTCTCCGGATCCGTCGCGACCTAGTACAGAAGACTATGACAAAATGGTCGCGTTGGAGACGAGAGCAAATGATCGGTCCACGAAGAACTAAATTTTGTTTTTTTTCATATACTACACATCACATCACTCACCTTGGTTCCTTCCATTCATCCGCCAGTTGAGCTCGAGCTTCGTCGCATTGAAAGTGGAGAGCCTGGCGCTGACTCTCGACCTCCTTCCGCTGGTCAATGAACATTTGGATCTGGTGTTTGAGTGCGTCGCCTCGCGTTTCCTTGGCTCGCTCGTCTCGAATAGACTGGAGGAAGCTGTTCATTTCGTCAATCCTTGCTTGGAGACGCTCGTGGTCGTGTGCGAGGTCTTCTGGTCGGCGCAGAATTTCGACAACAGGCGATACTTCTGGTTGAACTTTGATGTGGTCGTGTTCCGACAACCCGGCGACTAGCTGTCTTGCTTCGTGAAGCCACTGTGCGCGAGTCTTGTACTTGGTAACCTGGTCGTCTGAAAGCGAATCGTCTGCCATGACAGTTGCCGCAGCTTCATGCTTCCCCAGAAACAGCAACCTCGACGAGACCCCGTGGGCGTCTCGATCCTTCGCGGCTTCTGCCCAGTCAGCACGGATGGCATCGAAGCGTAGTTCTAGCGTCCGATCAAACTCGAGTTTCACCTCGTCCACGCTCCAGCACAGCAAGCGCCAGTTCAACTCGGGCGCGTTTTTCTTCAGCACATGATCATAAACCTCTTCGCTCTCGTCGATGGATGGATTCTTTTGCGAGTCAGATTGCTTGTTGCTGAAGGGGCGAACAGACTGAATCCAACTGGGTACGTGACACCTCATCTTGTCGATGCCGCACTGGATGATGTACCCGCTCTTGCTCTCGTTGGGGTCGTCTGGGGCTTTCGTGTACGGAGGCAGTTGCAGCACACAAACAACACCCGGTCGGGACAGCTCTATCAATGGCTGTCCGCTCGAAAGATCCACAACTTGCAGAGTCGCAGCGAGGTCGGGGATTGCCCGCATGTCGCTGTCGAGAAGTTCGAACTGCAGGCTCGTGCTGGTTGTCTTTTTCGGGTTCTGCATGATATCTCGAAAGCAGATCAGTGGCTTGTTTGGTACGTACATGCCGCTGAACATGGTGAGTCGCGGCTGGTGAGCGGTCGAGCGCTTGAACAGACGATTGCTACCCAGTGTCAAATGCCACTTGCCTTCGGGGGTTAGCTTTTTCGGGCGACACTCAACGATCAGAGCGTAGCTGGTCGCTTCCTCAGGGAGAGTAACGCCTCCATGGATTCCCGAGAGAGAAATTACTTCATCGCCTTCTTGGTTTACGAGGAAAAGGTGAATAGATGGTGCGAGATCCACATCCGATAGTTGGAGATCGACTTGAAGCTCTGGATTTACGCCCTGACAATTCGATTCATCTTCTGCTGGCTGTGCGAGTTCAATGGTTTGCTTGAACAAGATATTCCACGTACCGGGCAACATCGCCGGGTACGTGCCATCACCTTCAATGACTTGGAGATCCCAGATGTTCCGCCAGTAGGTACTCGAAATTTGCCAGTCGACTTTCACATCTGACTCGACCACCAAACTGTAGCCATATCGACACGTCGACTGCGGGAGCACTCGAAAAGCCATCGTCTCAAACTCCCCACGAGGAAGTTGGAGAAGAGCAGACGACGCAGTGTCGATCTTAAACACCATTGGTCGACGTTTCGGGTGGGTCTGGCTCGAAAGGCGGGAGCGATAGTTTTCCAACTCCAAATCCTCGACAAGAAGAACGCTTCCGCGGGGATCAACACCAAGATGCTTGGCCATTTCGGATTGGCCTTTGCTATCATCCGCATGACTGCTTGAAGAGCGTGGTGGAATTCGACAGAGCGTCACGACAACGTTGACGAAACTATTCTCGGGAGCATTAGCCTCGGACGATGCGTCTCCTGGAGGTTGAGCCACAGTCTTCATCATCGAACTAATCACACAAAACTGCGCCGGCGGGTTCTTGAACGGATCAGCGACCCCATTGGCGTCAACGGACCACGACTCGAACAATATGTCGGCGTAACGTCTCGGTGGATGAATGACAAGAAAAAAGGCCCTGTCCGCCGAGAGCTCTTCTTCCTTGATGCTCGAAGGACCATTCAGGTCGATGATTTTCAAGCTGACACTTCCTGGATCACCAACGATGCCGACCAATAGCGATGTTTCGTGGTACATGAGATTCTGAGGACGCCTTGCAGCGACCCAGTTGACCATGACGCGGGGCTGGTCACAAGGTTGACACAAACGACCAATGAGTGGACACAAGCGACCAATTAGTGTGAATTAAACATCGTCAGGCCAAGGCGCACCTCCATAGCTTGATTAGGTTTCATGCTTTCAATCGGGACTTGCTCCGACATCTCTGGTTCGTTTTCATCCGTTCCATCGAGACACATTTCATTTTGTGAGTCGGATGGGTATCCTTCAGGAATAAACTAATCGAACAGCACACGAGTTAGTAGATCCAATATTTACACCGCTGGTCGACAGCACTCTCCTACCTCTTGAAGTGACTGGTAATTCCCTGTGAACACAGCCGTAGAATCGTGTTGAGTGACTTTCCAGCTCGTCAGGGACGAGACGACGAGACTGGCGAGACGGATGCAGTTGGCCGAATTGCTGGCGCTTGACTCTGCGAGGTGGATTTCTTCCTCAATGTCGAACCAATTGGCCACTTTGATGATCGCTTTTGCGAGAATCGAAGGCCACAGCTCGTTCTTTTTAGAGCTTGAGACAATTTGAATATTGCCTTCCCCGTCGATTGGCAACTTATCGTCAACATCGACGCGCCGCCACTTGCCTGCGAAATACAGACGCACCGAGTATTTGCCAGCATGGTTGTAAATGGGCACTCCCTGCGCGTCTTGAGGGTGAATGGCTTCCCACAGATACTGAGTATTGCCGACTTCGGAGCCAAATGGAGACGCAGACCACTGCTGATGGAGCTGGTCCACAATACGCAAATAGGACGCAAAAGCGGGTTGCACGACATCGCCATGCGGTATTTCCGGTCTCATGACAGCATTCCCCGCAATCTCGATTGTTGGAGGTGGTATAAATCCACCAAAAGGTGAGCTGTCCGAGGTGAGACCGTCGTTGTCTTGCTCTCCTTGGTCGTCACCGTCATCTTCTAAATCTTCAGCTTTGACGTCATCTTCGTTCAACGTTCGCGCACGTCCATTAATAATGAACGCGATCGCATCTTCAAACTCCATGTACACGCGTTCACGGTGCTCTTTCTCCCTCACAATGCGTTCCTCTTCTCGCCGCCACCACGTGAGTTCTTCTTCTTGCTCTGCACTCCACACGCGCCGGAAATCGTGAAGAACTCGCCGAGGCGGCTGCTGCGGTGGCGTTGCGACCACCGGTGTCGCCGGGTGGGAAGCTGTCGCAGCTACAGCGAGAGCACCAACACTCTTTTTCGTGTCTGGCGGCGGCAGAGCTGTGGTTCCATTGGGAGGAGCATGGTGGTGGCTGTGGTCGGTTTCTGTGGTCGGCACGTGGACGATATGCGCAAACTTAGGCGCTTTGGGTATCTTGGGCGGCTCGGGTGGCTCGCCTTTCTTGACCGGTGGTGCTGTTCCCTTTTTGGCAGCTGCAGCGGGCTTTGCATCGGCCGTGACGAGTACAGGCACCGGCCGTGCCGGCTCTGCAATGGGCGGCAGAAACTCACAGGGACGTTTCCACTCGACAAGAGTTGCCGTCGCGAGAAACCCCACGGGCGGTGTCGGGTCGTCATACGGCGCATCGTCGCTCCCCCAATCCTCTGTGGCCAACGATGCTGCACTTGGCCATTCAGGAAAGAGCTCCTTGGGTGCAGACGCAGGCGTCCACAGCGGCGGGATCGACGCGGCGTCTGGCACAATCGGAAGCGGCTGTGGCTTGCGCTCGTATGCGGTCGCTGGAGGCTGCGCGAGCGACCGCGTGCTCTGACCCGGCGGCAGCTTCTTGGGCGGCATTTCGCTTGTGGTCGTGAGACGACGATTCGTCCCACGGTGGACTCCGTCGAGCGACTGTTCACTCACGATTCGTGAGTCACGACCCGGGTTTGGCTTCTCCGGCCCCGGTAGTGACGGGGGACCCACCAAACCACACTCTGTGATGCGCACTATCAAATAGAGCGGTCATGCAACTGCGTGCATCCACGCAGATCCGCATGATTCCAGTTAGAAGAGCGCGCTCCATCCGTAGACCATCGGGGTGGCAAATTCAGTTTTCCCTGTCTTGTGGAAGTGCAACATGCTGTCACTATTGGAATGTCACTGAAACGGGGATGTTTCCTCTTCTTTGCGAGACCTCTATCATCTCATACCCACATGTCGCAGATAGAAATTTGACCGAGATTGTGTATGAGCATAAAAATAGAGAGTGGACTGACAAGACAAGTCGGGACTTTGACAAAGAGCGAACAAACCAGAGGAACGCCGAGTCCCGCCCGAGGTGATCGCTAGCGCCACGCGGATTTACGCGACTACCACGCACCGCGAGGCGACTTTACGATCACGAATCAGAGGCCAAGTATCAGCGCTTCCCCACAAGCCATTAGGTGCGAACATTGGATTCCTATGGGCAGAGGAATCGCATGTTCAGAGTGCTAACGTGCGTTGCGGTAGTGGATTGCAGCAGCCATGCTCGCGCCGCCCAAGATCATTCCGGGCTCCAAGAACCAGACCACCGCGTGTGATCGTTGGTATGGATCGAATGGTAATTTGGTGGTGGCTGTGGAGCGTGGGAAATGACGCGGACTCTGTAAAGCACGTTTCTGAACCAGGCCGACGCCACGATCTGCGGCATGTGCGAGTACGTTTAAGCACATGAAGGTCTCGGGAAATGGTGTCCAGGGAGCTAACAAGTGTTGTAATGGCATGTCAGAGCCGAGCTGACGCCGCCCACCCATGAAGTGCAAGCAAACGGCATGTGGCGATGCGGCAGTTGGTGCGGGAAACTCGTCCTATATTCGTCGACCGACTTGCCGTGAAGACTGACTCTTCCGTCTGTGTATTCTGTCAGTTCCAATCTGAATCGCAAGGGCCTGAAAGAGTGCCACCAGTGCCACACGCCGTTCTACTCGCGTGTGACTAGCTCAGCGCCGGCACAAATCTTCTGTTCGCAGTGCGGCTTTCTCAACGACGGCGACAATGCGCAGTGCGTACAGTGCGACAACCAACTGCGGTCGACGCTCGAGAAAATCAGCTCGGATCTGCGCGACAGCACCAACTTTTTGGCGCGTGACATGGGCGTGAATATCAACGTCAAGTGCCCCGGCTGTCTGCTCGTGTGCTTTGTGCCGCCGGCGACAGCGGGGCTGCGGTGCGCAACGTGCCACACGTACTTTGCGTCGCCGTCCGTTGGTGACGTGACGAATTTTCACATGTCACGGCTCGCGTCGTCCATTACGAGTTCCTTCCGCGGGTTTTTCAGCCGCGATCGGTCGTCAAGCACGGAGCAAGAACAGGAGGCGCCCATTGGCCGGCTGCTCGCCATCGGTGACATTGCCCAGCAGCGCAATGCGTCGAATGCCACCGCCGAAGATGCCTCGGCCAATAATTCGGCAGATTCAACTACGATTCCTGACTTGGACGATGACCAGCGAGATGAGGAAGAGAAGGTTGCTGTTACAACGATCCTCTCTGGAGAAACCAACCTCCCTGGGGCGGTGGTGGACACAACGGCGCCATCTCCTCGGATCGCCGAAGTGGAGACCCACCAGCTCGAGTCACCGCGACGAACATACGATCAAATGTACCCCATGGATCCGCCTGTAAAGATGTCTGGAGCGCCCGTGGCGGTCGCCGTGGCAGCTAGCGGGAGTGTGGTTTTTGCTACCACAAGTGTCCCCATGGCCCTCCATACCGACCCACAAGATATGATCCGGGTCGAAGGCGACATTGTCGAGCTATGAAGAATGAGAGGCCACTGGAAGAGAGCGAGATAGGAGGACGAACGCAAAGAAAAAGCAGATCAGATTATTAACGGTGAGTTGGTTGTGTGTGGAAAAAGCATGAAAGAAAGAAAACGAAAAACGGAACCACAACCTTGCTACTCTTTCCGCCTGTGGTGGTTTGCTCTGTACTACCACCGTCGCGGCTGGTCGTCCCACCGCGATCCGCGGCTACTGTGCTGGTCGTTATAGCGCGGACTACGGTCGTTGTACGCGCGGTGATGGTCTCCTCCATGACTGCGATCGCCATACCCAAAGCCACCACCGTGGTGGTGTTCCTGGAACGACGACATGGAGTTGCGGTCGGACCAACGCGGTGATTGATCCCATCGTGACGGTCTTTCCCGCCGCGAGTCGTCGAGACTCTGCGAGTGCTGGAGTCTCGGCCGCTTGTTGTAGCCAATGTCGGCATCGCGATTGTAGCGATGAGGGTTCTCCCCGTGGTGATGGACAGGGTCGCGACTGTCCATACTACTATACCGGCGGTGGCCGAGCCCACGCGGCGGTGCCTGTTGAAAGGAATCCACCATAGACTCACTGCTACGGTAGTAATCATTATGGGGCGACGACGAGAAACTACTCTGAAGTGTCGGTGTCGAAACACGCATCGCGTCGAAGCTCGTGCTGGTTGGGGCCAGTGGCGGACGGCTCGACTGAGAACGCTCGAGCCCACGCTGCTTCTCGAGCAGCTCTGCTTGCAGGCACACAGTGTACATGCGTTCGAGCGCATCGAGCTGTTGGGCACGCAGCAAGCTGGACGTGTGGAAGATGGGCTCCTCGAACGGATCCAGCAACTTGAGGCTCTCGAGATGGTTCACGAGTTCGTCACGCTTGGCGTTCTGTGCCTCCAGATTGGTACGGTACTGGTGGACGTGCTCGCGGCTCCGCTCAGTGTCGACATCAAACACGGGCTGGTCAAGCATCTCCCACACAATCTCACCGCCGCTCTTCTCTTCTTCGTCTCCGTCTTCGTTCTTGGATTCAGCATGCGAGCTACTGCCTTCTGGGCTATAGGCCTCGACGGCGTGGTGGAACGTGCTCAAACTCGACTCGAGCTGAAACATGCGATCGCTCAGCAAGTCAGCACTAATGGTCGCGCTGACAACGTCCTGGAGCCGCCGGTTCGTCGCCGAAGTCGGCTCCGACTCGGGCACGTCCGTCATGTCTGCGAGAACGGCTTCCTCGCACGCAGTACTGGAGATCTCCTTGAGCAGTGCCTCCTTTGTCGCACGCACTTGATCATCTACGCTCAGTTCATCGGCTACTGGCTTCTCGGCACTACATACACAGCTCATATTAGTCGACATGCACTTCACTATAGAACAGAGTGCGTAACGTACACAGCAGGCTTGCCAGCGCAGACGTTCTCCAAACTCTCGAGCAGCGGCGGCGTGATCGTGTGGCGTTCTTTCCAAATACCAATGATCTTGATCATGCAGCGCTTGACCTTTTCGTCGCACTGCGTCATGACGAACTCGACGACGTCGAGCAAGCGACTCTCAAAGACCTCGGAAATGTGCTTGCCGTACTTGCGCACGCCGACCTGCATCGTGTCGTTGGCAATATACAGATAGACAATCTGGTGGGCCGCGTCACCCTCGCGTAGCAGCTTCACCCAGACGTCGACAACCTCGTGGAGAAACGCGCGGCGGTCCAAAATCCACGTGGACACGGTCTGAATACTCTGCTGCGTGACCTTGGCGTGGAGCAGCAGCTTCTCCAGCTTCTCGCTGTTGAGCGACGTTGCCGCGCTCGGGTACCCCATGGCTGCTGGCGCTCTTCGTTCTTCGGTTGCCCGCCCAAGAAAAAGAATGAATGGGACAGAGCGATACCGATTGTTTACCGGTTTTTAGACGAATGTTCTGGCAAAGGATACTGTACTGATATAGGCGAGTTTTGGATCATGGAATGCCAAGGAGAAGGGAGGCGATAATGGGACTCGCGTACGTACTCAGCATGGGCATCTTCGTCTCTTTACACACTTTCTGTCGATATACATTTATATAGATGCTAGTTGTACATACACGCTCGCTTGATGAAGCAGCTCTCTACAAGATACAGGCCGATCCGGGCTGCAGTGGATGGCTACGGCCCCATCATCAGCCGATGATGGGACACTTGCACACGGGGCACAGGGCCTTCTCCTTGAGCCACGGATCAATGCACGTTGGGTGAAAGTGGTGGAAGCACGGCATCAAGCGCACTTGTTCTTGCAGCTCGAACTGGACGAGGCAGATCGAGCAGCTCGGGTTCTTGGCCGCGCGAAGCATGGGCTCGCTGAGAAGTCCATACCGTTGTCAGTCTACAAGCTCAACAATGGGTATTACATAACGCATTGAAAACACGTACGTGACCGAGGCTAGCGGGAGGCGTCGAATATCGGCATCGGTGGCGCCCTCGGATTTCTTCTCGTTGAACGCCTCTAGCTGCATGAGCCGCTCGTAGTCTGGCAAGAGCGAATCATAATAGAACGCTTTGGTTAGTCACAACAGATATGAAGCTTGGGGTAGTTTACACAAGAATGCACCTGTGCTCGTAAAGTCGCGCTCGGATAAGAAGAGCTGCAAGACTTCGGGATCCAGTCGTTCGTACACGGATCGGCTCACACGGAGTACACTGCGCTGCCGCATTTGGCGTTTCGCTTGCAGATCATTCGCTTCCAGTAACGTGAGACCCGCGAAGATGGCGAACGGCATAACTGGGAGATTGTGCACACATTCCAATGGTGGGGGTCAGGTCTCAGGTATTTGACTAGTGCACGAGTCGGAACGTACTCGCTAGAAGAAACGCCGCTGTGAGCTTGTGGGACGACAACGCTGCCACTGCGACCAGCGCAAGCGTGGCAACCAGCAACCCAGACCACAAGACAAACTTGCGCACTTCGAAGACGTTCACCATACTTCCGTCCGGGATTCTCCAGCTAAATGGATGATGCAATCGACGCTGGCTGTAGCCGGACGACAGTACGGGACGGGGCACTAGACGTGCGATTCAGATCTCCTGAGCGTTCGAACTTCCAAGATGTTCTCGTATAGAACTCTTGGTCGTTATCTGTTCTCCTTTCTCGGGCCAAATGACGACTCCGGTCTCTTCCGCGCGGGGACTTCGGGAAGAGCTTCTAGCGCTGAGACGCCTTCCGCCGCGAAGAGAAACATCTCATGGTCTGCCATGTCCAGTTCGGTAAATTCAAATAGTGTACGCCACACAAAGTTGGCTTGCAGGCACAACATTATAACCTCTATGAGTTGATACACCTACACCTAAACGGCGTTTATTGGTCGAAACTGAAAGGTGTTGAAGGCGGTGCATCTCCACAATGAAATCCAGGGCTGAAGAACGATGTGCCACAAGCACACGTGCTCTCTATCACGGACACAACCGTGGTTCACGTTTGTGTCTTCTTCCAGCGACCAGCTGCTGGGTCCTGTTCCGGGAGGGAAGAAACTGAGTGGTGTGATCGTGCTCTGCGAACATCGCGAACAGCTCTGGCTGAAGAACCACGGCAGTGTAAGGGGAATCTACAAGCATACCAAAGATGTCACAATCTTGATCAAATTACAGTATGATGGACTCTACAGCAGATTGTTGTCCGCGGCAATCGGCGGCCAATTCTTTCTTCTTCTTTTCGAGTGGCAAGCCTTGTTTGTCCCCACAGTGCCATCAAGCAGCTGGCCCGGAATGGAAACAGGCCAGCCATAAGCCGACCTTCAACTTTTGGTTGGCCGAAATACGGAGTTCTGACGTTGAATCAGGGGTTTGGGTATCCAGTGTATGTGGTGATCATTGGCTGTAAATCGGCGTGCGTGCGGTTGGGGAAAAGGGGCAAGCGGTTTTTGTATGTGTTTTTCGATTTTGACAAAAAGGGGAAAAGCGCTCCGAAGACTTCGAGGAGACGATCGACCGACCGACGGCAGCACAGAGCGACCCGAAGGGAGCATCAGGCCAAGGCGAAGTGCACACACCGTCGGGAAGAACACTGCGCGCCAACGTGAACGCCCACGCAGTGGAACAGCAAAGACAGGCAGCCGACTCCACCGCGGAAGAAAGTATCTCTCTCCCCATATCTCCTTGCCGCCTCCGCGCTCTCGAGTCGACCAATAAAATAATCCCGCCATGGACCGGAACAACAAGGAGTACAAGCTCGTACGTCTCGGAACATATATCTCCTCGCAGGTGTTCTCTTTAGAACAAAGAAGAACTGAATATGGAAATATGGAACTTGGTCTTTATCTAGGTCGTGCTGGGCAGCGGTGGTGTTGGCAAGTCTGCGCTGACGATCCGCCTCGTGACCGACAACTTTCTTGAGGACTATGACCCAACTATCGGTGCGTTTGGATTAATCAACCACGGAGAGATGGTATGGTTTTAACCGCTAATGTCTCGTGTGGTCGAGTAGAGGACAGCTACCGTAAGCTCTCGACCATCGACGGCGCGCAGGTCGTGCTGGACATCCTCGATACGGCCGGCCAGGAAGAATACACGACGATGCAGGACCAGGTCCGTTTCTACTTACTCTAGTGACGAGATGCAGAGAAGACTTACCGTATGATTCGTATGGGCATCGTGAACTGGCTAGTGGATGCGTGAAGGCAACGGCTTCTTGCTAGTCTACAGCATCACCAGCCGCAGCTCATTCGATGACATCACGACTTTCAAGGATAAGATTCTCCGCGCCAAGGACGTCGAGAGTGTGCCAATGTACGAATGCTATAGCCGTTGGGGATATGCCCAAGAACTCAACTGATGAAAGTGTGTGGGTTTGATGGAAGTGTTCTCGTTGGCAACAAGTGCGATCTCGATGGACAGCGTCAGGTCCCAGTTGCCGAAGGTCAAGCGCTCGCAAAGCGATGGGGCTGCAAGTTCCTCGAGACCAGTGCCAAGGAGAGAGTACGTAAATGTCTTCCTTGAGTGGCCCCTGGAAATGAACTGCGCGATTGCTCACATGAAAATAAATGTGTCTGCCTGAACAGATAAATAACGAGGACTGCTTCTACGACGTCATCCGAGCCATCCGTGCAACGGAGCGACCGGCACGACCGGCACCAGCCCCCGCCAGTATGGGGTATCAAAAGCCCGAGAAGAAGAAGCGAGGACTTTGCACGATCCTCTAATGGAGCAGATCCAGTGCCCGCCGAGTGAGTGGCCGGCAAATCAATCTCTCGACTGTGTGGCCGTCGTTTGTGTTAGATGCACCCTGATGCAGCCCACTACAGTGTCTCGCACGAAAATGATCCCCACCCGTACTGCATACATACTTTCTGATTTCTTCCGATTGAACAGCGTGAGTTGTGGCAATAAACAATCGTGTTCGACATTCTTAACCTGAAAAATCGTGAACACCTAACGCACGGCGTGTGGCTCTCGCGTGCACACGCACCTCAAATCTCCCTCTCTCTTACATGGAGATTCCGTTCTGGTACCGAACGCGGTACTGGATGAGGTTGCTCGGCGCATTTTCCATGTACTGCGAGAGCCAGGAGATCATCTCGGCTTCCGACGCGCCAAAGTCATCCCGAAAGTTGCGGAAAATTCGAGGCAGCACCATCTCCATCGACTTCTCGTCAATCTCAATGTTGCGCTCGCAAAACTTTTCGACTTGCTCTTCCAGATCCGTGTCGGTTCGACCTGGTTTGAGGATCGGGATTTGGTCGGGGGTCGCTAAAGGTTCTGAGCAATCCATGAGCACGAGCAACGACCGAGGATCTCGAATATGGAGACGATAATGAAGCTTGGGGTCGTGCGCTTGAAGCTGCCTTTCCCAGTAGTTGGCTGGGGGCTTGCGGTTACACCGCAGGATACCGTGCTTGATGTCACCCAGCGTGAAAACCAGCCCACCTTCGTAAGAAAAAAATTGTTAGCCTGCTGGATTCCCTGAGGTCAGACAGTTGTGCACGCACCAATCATGTACGACACATCTTTCTCGAATGCACGGTACTGCCCCACGTTCTGAGGAGCGGCAAACTCGATCAGGCCGTGGATCACCATCGCATTGTACAGGTTGATGAAGAAGGCCTGGCGTTCGTGTTTCGGAAGTGCTGCGATATCCACAGACTGCAGTCTCGACGCGAGCTTCAGGAATTGGCGGTACAGTCGAGAGCGCGGGGAGTTGAAATCCACTGGAGCAGAGTTTTCGCTGGGTAGCGCATTAGGCGACCGAAATCCAGTTGTGATTCCACGGGGAAACGACTCCACCTTATGTAGGTCGGCCGCCATTTGACGGATCATGAGACACACATCCATCGCTGGTTGCTGAACGTGCTCGGTGCAGATGTGTCTCATGTTGAGAGGAACAAACTGTTCGTCGACTTGAAAACGCATGTACGTGTCGCCTCTCGACAAGTCTGGATCACTTGTGCTCTCAGCAGCAACCACGTTGATCGCCTTTATCTTGATCAACTCGGACAATATCTCCTGCGCTTCTTCAGCCGTCTTGTTGAAGTTCTTCCTCAGAGCGTAGCACAAATCGAAGCCCGAGACACATGCCGAGTGGGTCGCAAAGAAACCCGATCGCACATCAGCGATCTCAACCAGCGAGCGAAGTTGGTCAGCCAACGTGTCATCAAGCGTGCTGGACGATGCTGACCCAATCTTGGAGTAGTCGACAGTGGATTGGTGGTGGTTTGCTGCCGGACTCTCGATAGCGAGACCAACCGCGGCAGCGGCCATCGCAGAGTTGCGGATCTTCCCCGCTTCAACGGATGTGGGACCAATCGACAGTCGCGACATCTCGCTCCGCGGAGCAGTTGGAACCTGCTTGGGCGGCGCGTTCCCATTGAATCCCGCGGGAGAGGATGCCGGCGCGTTGGAAATCTTGCTATCCTTGGTCGGCGAGTCTGATGGCGACGCAGAGTACAACGACGGCTGGTGCAGCTTTGCCTCTAGTTCGAGTGCTTCTTGAAACTCAGCGACATGTTCCGACAGGAACGCTTGGATTGGACCTTGAACAAACGGGAACCGGCAGATGTCTTCGATCGACGGACGCTTCGACGCGTCTTGCTGGAGCATGAGTGTCACCAGCAGCCGCAACTCGCGCGAGAATGTTGGCGAAATGGAAGGGTACTCTCCTCTACAGATCTTGGTGAAAATGTCGGGCAATGTGGCGGCCTCAAACGGACGCTTGCACATGATCATTTCGTACAGGATGCACCCGAGCGACCAGATATCCGACTTCTTGCCGTACGGCTCGCCACGGCAAATCTCGGGAGACATGCTTTCAGGAGTGCCGCACGCCGTGTTGGCTGTGTCGTCGCCGGCGAGAGCCTTGGAAATACCGAAATCACCCAGTTTCACAACGTTTTTCCGCGTCAAAAACACATTCTGGGCCTTGAGGTCTCGGTGAAGCACATTCTTCCCATGGATGTACGCGACCGAAAGCACGAGCTGTGCGAACCAGCTCATGATGACAGGCTCAGGAAACGGTCCCATTTTCTCTCGCGCACGCATCTTGACGAGTTGCCGGAGGTTCCCACCGTCGGCGTACTCCATGACAATGTTGAGCTCGTCGTCGGCCATAAACTGGTCGTAAAAGCGCACAATATTCACGTGGTAGAGGGACTTGAGCAGAATGACTTCGTTGTCGGCCTGCTTGCGGCCGCTTTCCGAGATCTGCGAGACGCGCACGCGCTTGACCGCGACAACGGCGCCGTCCACTCGACGCCGTGCCAGCACGACCGTGCCGTGGGTTCCCTTGCCGATCGTGCGAATCACATCGAGCTCACGCCAGACCGACTGTGACGATGGGCGTTCCAGACGGCGGCTGAGCCAGACGTGGCGAACGAGCGTCTTGGCCGTGTTGACTTGGATGGGCTTGATCAGATAGTCCTTGGCGCCCTTGCTGAGGCAGGACGTGACGACGTCCATTTCTTCATTGCTGCTGGTCATGACGACCGGAATGTGGCCGAGCGCGCCGCTTTGGCGCTTCATTTCGTCGAGTAACTCGATGCCCGTCATCACGGGCAGCATGACGTCGCAGAGCACGAGGTCGTACTTGCCGTGGTTCGCCTGCAAGAGCTCGAGCGCTTCCTGGCCGTTCTCCACGGCCTCGACATCGTAGCGGCAGGACTTGAGAATGTCGATGGTCGCAATGCGCGTGAACTCGTCGTCCTCGACCACGAGCACCTTGACTTCCGACGGGTCCATTTAGGTCTTTCAACGTGTCCCTTTCCTTTCCTTTTCTCCCTCGGCTTTCTTCGTGCGAGTCCTTCTTTCCCTTGCCTCTGTTTCTCCCACACACAAAAACAACAGGGTCAGAGGATGGAACAAAACCATCGACCATCACTCTGGAGTGCCTTACTCGCCCAAACGCAAGGCACGCCAGACCCAGAGCGAGAAGGAAAAGAGGAGAAGAAAAAGGGAAAAGCCACACTGCAGTACACTCGTCCCTGTACTCAGTGGTTCACATACCAAATACTCCAGGATGCGCCACCCTAACGTAATTCATTACCTAACGATTTTTTTTCACAGCGCGGGTGGAGGAGCCCACCTCCAGTACGAACGGTTTGTAGCGCCTCTAAGCACGGGGTCACTTCTCTTTACCTCTTATACAGGATAAATGCAGGAATAAAATAATAGTGAGTTTAATGTGCATTTTGATTCCAAAGAATATAACCTGTCAAGTTCAATATATCAGGGTGGTGCTTAGAGGCGCTACAAACTGTACGCAGCTTACGCTGATGCCAAGTGCACTCTCCCTGCGAATGTCGTCGCAGCCCAGCTCACAATCCTCACGAACCAAGCTGAGTACGATGCGAATCGTCCGCTGTAACTCAACTCGTCGATCGAGGCGTCTTGTGGTGCAATCGAGACTCCACTCGTGGTTGTTGTTTCTGATCGTCGGTCGACGGTGATGAAGGGAAGGAAAATAAGTAGTTTGTGTTTCGCGGTTCGTGCCATTGCTGATTGATCACTTTCTCTTGCAGTTGCTTCTGGCGGATTCCAGGCGTTGTTACAGAACTTGTGGTCGCCATTCAGATCTTTGGCGAGAACCCAGGAGGAAACCAAAAAGAATGTCTGGCTGGGGCTGGGTAGGCAAGTTGATCGGTATACAATATTTGGCGCACTTTCGGTGGCGATGATCATGATGGAACTGAAGTTTGTTACGAGCAATTAAATGTACCTAGTAGTAGCCTCAGAGGAGTGTAAAACGCCTTAAGACCAAACAGAGAAACCAGCCCGACAATCGACCGTACGGGCTGAGGTCGTTCCTCAGATGGACATGGAGGGTATCATGGCCAGAGCTTGCCGACGGATGGAGCACCTGCAAACTGGTGCGGGTATCCATGGCTAGGTTGGCCATGGAATCAGCCATCTTGCACACCGAGCTGATCCTCGAGGTGTCGCGCCTGCGAATAGAGCCGAAGAAGCCGTGGGTTCTTTGGACTTTCGGTCGTGAACGCTTCTCTTGTCGAAAGAGATCAAAGCGTGAGAAACCATTGCTCCCGATACGTTCAACAAGAACGAAAAAGGTCAGAACGAATACGGAGAATGGCATTATGCGTTGCTAGAATACCTTTGCATGTGTACATGATGCACCTGAGCGACCAGATATCCGACTTCGTGCCGTACGGCTCGCCACGGCAAATTTCGGGCGACATGCTATCAGGAGTGCCGCACGCCGTGTTGGCCGTGTCGTCGCCAGCTCCGGCCTTGGAAATATCGATGTCACCTTCGTTTTTCCTCGCGCACGCATCTTGGCGAGTTTTCTGACGTCTCCGTACCGCTCTATGCACATTCACCGTACTACAGGTTGCGAGATGGCGGGAGAACACTGAGAACTCAAAGAGATACCGGATATATTGGACAACTCTCTCAGACGTGTTGCCGAGGGTGGGGTGGGGCGTTCACACTTGTTCAAGCCAAGAGACCCCCCTGCTCTCGCTGCCGCAGCCGTCGCACGCCAATTAGCCGCTAGGGCTGTTTGGAGGTTCAATGAAGGATTCTCTCATCGCTGATCACGACGTGATACTGCGTCCGTGTGGGAACACTGTGTGTCATTGCTGATCCTATAATTTGCCTCGCTGATCGTATGGTTTGCCCCAGGTGTGGGCAGTTGTTCTGGAGGGGTTCAAAAGGCGGGTTCACGGTGGCTTTCTTCTTCTTGCAGTATATATTAATACTTGCGACAATCATGGAGATCTTCGGCGAGGGACTAAGAGACGTAGAAACATGTCGAATTAAGAGCGGGCGTACAGTTGTGGCCGTACTCCATCATCGAGCCTAGAACAAAATGGTTGTCAAGACCGCGACGTCCTGCAAACGCAGTCTGCAGGCTTTCAGCGCCCAATGCCTGTGATAGTGTACATAGTGATGAAGCCAACTCCAATGAGGACATTTTGGTGCTTTATGGCCCACGTTCTATTGGTCTGTTCTTCTCCATGCGAAAATACCTTGAGACTCGACGTTCTGATAGCCTTATCGTTTAGTCTAGGCCAGTCTGGCTTGATTGGTTCATGATCACCAAAGTCTCGGATGCAATCTCTATATGTACATGATCACACCAAGGCTATGTGGCCTGGGTGTGAGCATGCTAGGAAGCAAGCATCGAGCTGTCGTATGCGGCGTGTGCTCGCTTATCCAGAACACCTGTGTGATCTGTGGTTCACGTGCCTTTTTACATCTCACAGCGAGGACCCAACTGTCCATGTTGAAGCTGCACAAACACTCAGAGTCACATCGTCTGATGCGTGGCAAACCGCGATGTGCTGTGAGACAATCTGTGTTCGCATTGAAGCAGCTTTGCGAACTTCAACCAAGTTTGGTTTTACTACGAAATATGTGCGAATTACACGGAGCGTTGGCCCTTGCAGTTTGACTGCTCCACTGAACTGAGCTGATAAGCAGAGTCAACCTTGAAGAGCCGTCGAGAATCGCATCGTCTTTATCCCAGTTCTCTCAATCACTCCCCCGGAACAACGCGGACAGAACTCCAAAGAATGACAGTCCGCTCGCTCGTCACTTGCGGTTGGTAACGTACGGGGATGTGCACTGTAAGTGTCAGTCTGACTCTGTCACTGCAGGACCGCTGACAGACTGTATACTGTATTCGCAACGGTTCTACAACTGTAGTACAGCAAGAGAACCATTGCACAGGTTAAATATCAGTGGGGTTAAGCTACTGTAAGTTCTCGCTTCCAGCATGCCACACGCTGGTCAAGAGTCCCGGCTTGGGACATACCTTGCGCTGTCCTCTCTCTTTGTGTGTGCCCGCCGGTCATCAGTTCCGTTGACGCTCCGTTGCGGCTGTGTTCGTTTATTCATGCTGACAGGTCCATTCATCCAGTACACCTGAACTGTCCAGCTCTTTTACTGAAGATTGAGCGCTCGAGTCAACCGCAATTGCGTTTGGCACCTACGGTACAGTGTACGTAATAGCGACGAGACTACACGCTGCAGGAGCACAGATGAGTGAGTAAACAGCAATACGGGAACCAAACCTTCCCTCTGCGCACTGTGGCCTAAGACGGCTCAAGACCAACGAACGTCATCTGCGTGCAGTACAGGGTTTCTCCATCAGCAGCAAGCATGGTCTCCACGCGCCAGCCTTGATGATAAAGAATCGCTGAATGTGTTGCGGCCTGCCGTGGTTTGCCAATGTCTGGGCCCTCGCCACGATGTGATCACGGCCTGTTCCAACGCAGCATGCACGCCCAACACGATTTCAATGCTGTTGGATACAGCAAGTGTCTGTCCTTGCTGACTGCTATTACGGTGTCAGTGACACTGTACCGTATCGCATACTGTACACAAGAACATCTGTGATCAGATTGGCAAGGGTTCATAAGACAGATATGCGTGGCGATGGTCCAGCAGCCGGCGGCCCCACGCTGCCGCTGTCGTCAGAGTATCAACTGCGAAGGTACTAGAGGAGCTGTTGGCGCTTCCAACAAGCCGATCCACAAAAGCTTCAGATTCGATCTGGACTCCAGTTTGGAGCTGCTGGACTCCACCATAGAAAACTTCGAAAAGACGCAGTTTGGTTCGGAGTCTTGTCGGTTTGCATCTTGAAAGGTCACAGGAGCCAGAGACGGGTCAACTGAAATTCGATTGAGAACTGCAACAATTTAGTGAGCGGTGTCGCTGATTGGTTGGATTCTCTACTGTACATTGGAGAGTGCAACGTGGCCCAACCCACCAACCGCAGGAAAAGAAAACACAGCTGAGGGGTGTAACGTTAGGTTGCTCTATTTTCATTCAACTGGCCAATCGGAGAGCTCGATCACTAAAGTCAGGGCATAGTCCACTGGGTTGCACTGCAAATAAAACTAAAATGTGGCTCTAGGTTTCAGTGCTTTCAAACCACAATTCTATTTTTGGTGGGATCAAGCTGAAAAAGGCTCCTCATCTGTTCATGGAGGGCTGGACTCCAGCTAATATGCTCCCTCCAGCCGCTGGAGGGAGCATTTTAATGGAGCCAAGGCGAAAACCGTTGCAGATTTCGAAAGAAAAGGGAATCCGCACTTCATCATCAGACCCCACACCTACCCTATCCCTTTATCCGCCAGGGTGCTTCCCCTTTTCTCTCCTGCAAACAGGTCGTCCATTTGCCACGAACTCTGCGACTCCTGTCGCTCCAAAGGTGAGCTTGAAAGGTTGCATGGGTCCGCATCCGTCTGACATCCACTGTATACAGACCGGTACAGTACTGTTGCAATGTGAGCGAGCCACGCACGCCGAACGGCGTGCGTGGCATATCCGGAGGCATGTCCTATAGAAATGCGCGAGCGCTTCTCTTTAACGACCGCAAAGCCACGCGCATGGAACAGGATCATGCAGAGTCAGGTCCATTTGCACAGCAAAGGGCGTTTGGCTTTACCGTACCGTTTGCTATGTGTAGATCCAAAAGAAAATATATCTACTGTATAAAATTACTGCTTAGGAAGGCTTGGGCACCTTTACGAGCAGTTACAGCTGAGACTTTAGTTTCTCCATAGTATCTCGTGGCCGTTTCGGCAACGACCCTGGAGAGCTGCTGGACTTCAAGTGCGCAGCCATCATGTCGATAATGAAAGCTGCGTTTGAATATGGGCAGATGGGGCACGATCTCCTCCCAGTATATTTTAACAGCCAATTTGGATCCTTTTCGAGATCTATCGATCCCCTCGTCCCATCCAGCTCCCAAACAAAAGAATCGTGAGAAAAATGAAAGCCTGGTCCCAAACTGTTTTGTATTCCTAAAACACGGCAAAAGCTCAGGAGAGATTTTACGGTAGTTGTTGTACGGTACGGAGACAAACGCCAGCTGTGTGGAAGAAGGAAAATGAAACGAGGTTGAAAGTGTTTCGTCTGGCGTGGTTTTGAGGTTTTATAGGGTTTTTTGTGCACGAGCTCTCGTTCGGAGAAAAAGGCGGACGGGCAGCTCACGAGTCTTGAGATCCCTTTCGGCTCCTCCTCCCCTCCCCTGCGCGTCCCATGTTCAACACCCCTTGTGAACTGTTCTAACACCCCTGTGGCTATTGCTCTCTCCTGTTGGAAGCGCTTTGTGTCACTGGTGCCTCGGGCTGTTGGCTGAGCTGATCGAGATCTCATTGTTGAATTTGCTCCTTTGCTGGCATCACCGTCCACGGGGAAGTCAGCACACACCTTTTGCCTTGAAGTTCCACCCACGACCCATCTCCTTCTCGTGTTGCTCCTCCCAGTGCGAAGCGTTCTGCTCAGCGTTCTGTCACCTGGCTCTTCTCCCACTCAAGAGTCCACCAGGCGAGTCTCCAAACTCCCTCTCCATTCCAATCCGCCCAAACAACCTCAGTCCGGAATCATCCGCCAACGTCTCAAGATGAGTGCCACCGTCGCGCAGTACCCCGTCGAAGCTCACGTCTCGCGCTCGCACCTCGTTGAGGATGTCTCGGCCGCCAAGCTGCAAGCTCAAGTGCGGCTCGCGACCCCGGCGGCCGTCCGCGATGAGCGCATCGCGCTTGTGCTCGACATGGACGAATGCCTTGTCCACAGCAAGTTCTATAACGAGATGGTCGAGTGCCGCCAAGCCGAGTTCCGACCGGAGCAGCTCGCGAACGACTTTGACGATACGTTTGAGATTGAGATGGAAGACGGCGAGCGCGCCATCGTGTACAAGCGTCCGGGTCTCGACCGCTTCCTCGAAGAGGCTGCCAAGCACTTTGATCTCTACGTCTTCACTGCTGGCCTCGAGGCCTACGGCAAGCCGATTCTCGATGAGCTCGACCCCAAGGGCAACCTCTTTGCTGGCCGCTTTTTCCGCGAGTCGTGCCAGATGCGCAAGGGCATGTTTCTCAAGGATCTGCGAGTAGTACGCAACGACTTGTCGCGTGTCATTCTCGTTGACAACAACCCGGTCTCCTTTCTCATGCAACCAAGCAACGGCATCCCGGTGCCCAGCTTTTACGACGATGCCAACGACCGAACGCTCGATTCGCTGACCAAGGTGTTGATGAGCCTGCGTGAAGCCGAAGATGTGCGTCCGCGCCTCCACCAGCTCTTCCGCTTGGCGGATTTGCTCGCAGAACACCAACGCATGATCCTGGCGTAGCTTCTCGCTCCGAGTCTCAACCTACGCAAGACCACGTGAACTCCTCGCCCCCTCCACTTGTACAATGGAACGAAAGTGAATTGACATCGACCGCCAGAGGAACAAGACCAAGAACGCGCGCTGCCATCTGTATTTGTATTGGCGTGGGAAGATCAGCATGTGTGCCAAGTCTGGGCAGCCCACGACGTTCTCTCCTCCTCGTCCCGACGTCCGCCGTTATGATGACACCAAGTGTATATTTTTTTTCGACCGTAACGTAGTCGCCCTCTAGATGTAGAGTCAAGCCCCCAAAGTGAGGTGGCTCATATTTAACTCCCCACATATATTATCCCTGACATCATCAAACTCCATTCCAGCATTCCAGTGCCTGCGACACCTTTATCATCAAGGAGCTCATCACTGAGGTTGGTTGAATCGAAACGGATCTCGTTCAAACCAGATTACACCATGGACTGGCTTTACACAAAATGATGTGCACTAAGTTCGCTCAAGTGATGAAACTGACCAGAATTTGGAGCATCCGAACTTAGCGATACATAGTACCGTCACTGATGGTCTAAGTACGTACCAGTCGCCCTGGGCTTGGCAGTCTCGCTCAAGAATGTCGCTGCGCACGTCGCGCCGCTCGCAGGCAGCCGCCGCCTCTGGTGTAGTGGACGAAGGGCCGAGCGTGCCCATCTCGGAGATCCGCGTGCGCAAGTGGAGCAAGCAGATCAAGACTGTGGGCCACATCACTATCGTCAAATGGGTGCCCGGTGTGTGTCCCTGTTTTGAAAACGAAGAGCTACGTAGCGAAAGCAACTAGCGCTGACGCTGCTTATGAACCTGTGTATGCACAGAACAAGAGCATCCAACCGAGGCGCTGCAGCGAGGCGGTTTCAAGAAGACAAAGGGTATGACGAGAGCCTGTCGTGCTGATGAGTCTCCCTCGTCGCTCAAATGTATGTGGTGTATAGGACGCAAGCGGCCAGTGGCGGAAATGAGTCGCATGACGCGTAGTGTGCGACAGCACTTGGACGCACCCTTGGAGCTGCTCGTCGAGATGCCAGCGGTTCGCGTACGTTCCCCATGTAGTCTCATGTTGACCGCATCATTATCTTCATCATCATTGAGAAACGTATTGATTACTCTTCTGTTACCTCACTCGCTTTCAGCAATCTACCCGGGCTACGGCTGGGCTTGGCATCGTGCCCTCTGGCCAGGCTGCTCCAGCTCCCACTGCCACAGCGGCACCTTCAGTGACAATCGTTCCCAAGGTGGAACCGTCCGTGTCGAATGCCCCAGCCGCGTCAGCCCCGGCCGCGCCCCCTGCGGCCATGCCCAACGCGGCGAGCTCCGGGTCGGTGCTGGGTATGTCGAGCGATTCGATGGTGTTTTCTGATGGCGTGGCCTCAGAGGAGCAGCTCGAGCGAGCGCTGGACGACTTGCCGTTTCTGGACTCGGACAACCTCGCCATGGACAACCTCGCCATGGACAACCTCGCCATGGACCCCGTGCTCGCACTCGGTCGCGACGAGTCTCCAGCGCGTCAGCATCTGCCGTCAGTGCCGACTACTCAGGATGGAAGCATGGCAATGCCCACTGCTTCTGTCAAGCAAGAACCAGTGTCGGAGCGCATCCCGGTCGCTCAGCCATCGCCCGATGCATCCGTCTCCGCTGCCAGCGCAGAAGAAGACGGCGCTTCATCGTCGTCGGGCTCGAGTGACGATGACGACGACGATGATGATGACGGCAACGAGACGGCGTCCGTGGACTCAGCCGCTACACCGCAGCAATCGCCGTCACCGGTCATGTCGCGCTCGCCTTCGCCATAGACAAGCACGCCGACGCGGAAGAGAAATGAGGAGATGGGATGGAAGAGAAGGAAGCATGGTGAAGAGACAGGTGGATGGATTTGGTTGAACCATAGGCATGGGTGCATCTTTATGCGGCAGTGGCTTCCCAAGAGATATTCTACCGTAGAATACTGTAGGGAACCGTCACGGAATCAGGTGGGTCACTTGCGCAAGAGCTTCCGCGCAAGCGCCTTCATTTGCGCCGTCTCCGAGGTCTGCCCACCCAACGCCGCATCGTCAGTCCAAAGGAGTCCCGTCGAAACCGTGTCGCACGTCTCCCTTCCGTTCCATTTTCCTCACATCCATGCGCGGCTCAAGAAAAACGCACTACTACTACTACTCTACTGTCCGGTACGTACGGGCTCAGTGTGGCGTGGATTATGGCGCATCAGGAACCGTGCGAGATGGTCAAGCGGTTGGATGGGAAGCGTCGTCTCGTCTTCCTCGTCTTCCCGCTGGCGCTGGATTTCCAGTCGGGCCTTGAGCAAATTGACGATGCCTTTGGAATCACCCAGCACGCATGAGAGTCGTCAGAAGGACCTCCTCGGTACATGGACTGTAAAATAGCTTCTATCCGAAACGGCACCTGGGATCAAAACGGGGAGGAGCTCTTCGACCATGTACTGGACCTCCTGGCGACTTGCCTCGTCCTCAACGTTGCCGAGCAGCTTCTCCAGGAACGCGCGCGACGCCGCTTCCTCTGTTGTTCGGCTCATGGTTACCTTAATGTTGGGATAGAAGAGGACAAGCAGAAGGAGATGCACGGGGTGGCGTAGTCACCAGCTCCCGCTCAGGAGGTAGAGGTATCGGTAAGATCGATCTGGGGTATTTTGGAATCGACGCACAGAGTACCGGTAGTATCCAGTCCCATTTACAGTCTTTTGTAAGATCAGACGCCCTCGATACGTTTATGTAAATACCCTCACACGGCGATGGTCGCCTGCCCCGAGTGTCCACGCATATTCGCGTCGCTCCAAGATTCTCAACGGAGCCATTCGAGTGTAGCCATTTGATCACTGTAGATGATCTTCTAGGTACGAATTGACTTCTGTTCGTCCGCAAGAAGCCAAGATGGCTGGGCGGATCACGGTGCGTGGGGAATGGAGGTCGTCTGACGTCTCATGCGATGCTCAACTGATTGGTGTGTGTATATCGACAGGTGACAGCTGAAGTTGTGGGCATCGGCAGCGATGGTACGGAGCCCTCGGTCGTGTTTGCCGTCCACCGCCACGGCGTCTACAGCGCCGACAAGACACTGCTCAAGCGGTACCTGTTCAACTGCGGCGAAGGCACGCAGCGGCTCTGCGGCGAAAACGGCATCAAGCTGAACTCACTCGATTCGATCTTCCTCACGCGGCTCGACGTGCGCGTACGTATTCCTCGCATTTGAACATCGATGGAGAACTGACCCGGAAGACGACTTATTTTGGACTGCCTAGTCGGCCAGTGGCATCCCGGGACTTGTGTTCGCGTTGGGTGGCCTAGGGGCCGCTCACTTGCGTGTCCATGGACCTAGCGGGACGAAAGATCGCTTGACCGCGATGGAGAGCTTTGTGCGTCGAAAGTATCCAAAGATCGAATGCATAGAAGTCGAGCCAACCCCACGTGTCGACGCGGAGGACCAGACTTCGGGGATCACAAGAAGCTGCTGGACACCAGGAGACCCCATTGAAGACGCCTATGCGCGTATTATTGCCGTGCACATATCCCTCGGGTCTGCTACTGCACCAGCGTGCTGGATCTGTGAGAAATGTACGCCGCTGAAGGAGAAGCCGTCTGTGGAGTCCATCCACCAGCCTGCGCCAAGTGAGTGCGACCAGGACCCCGACCGACGGTGGCTTTGTCACTTCTACGAAACCAAAGGTTTGCACAGCAAGATCCCACACGTGGATGCGATTCTCCGTCGGTATCGTGGGCGTGTGGATGACCTCAAGGCACAGCTCGCCAGTAAATACGGCGATGCAAACGACTCTGCGTCTTCTTCGTCATCGTCCTCTTCCTCATCGGAGAGTCAAGATGAGGAGGAGTCGAAGGAACGCTGTTTCGACAAGGATGCATCGCTGGACCGCGAGTGGTTGGAGGCGTTCTATCAGCGGTACGAGCCCGCCAAGGTCGGTCGTGTCGATCAGATCCTACGCCAATTCGCCGGGCGCGAAGACCAGCTCAAAAAGATGCTGCTGGCAAAATATGGCGACGCCAGTACGCAGGCTGAGAAACCACCGGTCAAGAAGCAGAAGATTGACCACAGCGTCGAAAACCATGAAGAAGCAGACAAGACGGAAAGCTCCATTCCAGAACGGTTCGTCGACAATGATGAACTGCCCCGAGCTTCCGTGTCGACCTCTCCGCAGCAGCCAAGCGAATCGCTATGCTATATTCTTCAGTGAGTTCTCTCCCTTTGTTCGCGAGTCTGTGTGGGCCACGGTGTTGAGCTTTGCAACGCTCGTAGATTTCGCTCGCCACCGTTCCCAGTCGTGTGGATTGTTGACGTCCAGGCCACCGATCAAATCGACTCCCTCGCAGGGCAACTTTTGGCCGGCGAGTGCGGTCACCGACCAGTGCTCGTCATCCACTTGTCACCACCCGAAGTGGTCCACGAACCACAGTGCGTTTGTCAATCATCCTCTTGCTTGGTATTATATCATGAGTCTCAAAACTCTGTTGCTTGTAGATACCAAGCCTGGATGAAGACAATAGGCGGCTCATCCGATTCAGTGATCGAGCATTTGGTGTTTGATGGGCGTGCACTGACAGCGGTGGCCGGAGGTGTCTTCAGCTTTGCGTTTGTCGCATCGGCCCGAAACTATCTGAGAAACGAGACGACAGATGCAAGTCTACAGAAGGCTTCGCGATGGGGCAGTCTGCGTGAGCTGCTTGCGTCACGATCGTTGGGGGCAGAACAGTCTCTTCAGATGAGGATACGAAAGCGATTGGATGGGACAGCACTGTCCGCTGATATCGCGCAGGCCAAGCTCAAGTATACGCTGCAAGACACGGCCGTGGCTGACTACTCGCATACCGGATGGAAGTATATCGCCGAGAAAAGCGTTGATGGGGATGATCAAGCGACCCCACCTCCTTCACCGTCCATCCGACAACCCCAGCAAGTCACCACAGGCCAGCGATTATCGATTCTCGGCACGGGCAGTGCCGCACCGTCGAAGCTCCGAGCCAGTACCAGTATGTACCTTTCACTGAGTCGAGATCCAGTGAACGGGCCACTGCCAGGAATGCTGATTGATTGCGGCGAAGGTGCGTTTGGCCAGCTCGAACGCCAGTTTGACTCGAATTCTCGAGCACTTGCCTCCCGCGTCGCTGGACTGAAGTGCATCTGGATCTCCCATCACCACGCCGACCACCAGTGCGGACTACTTCGAGTGCTGGACGAGTATTTGCGAGTCACGTCGGATTATCTGGCGGTTCTCTTCGTGGTCGCTCCACACAGTGTGCTCGAGTATGTGAAGGCGTGGCTCCCAGACCTACCAGCCCGAATTCGTCTCCTCACGTGTGCTGAGATGAACGACAGCCCACCTGATTTCCAGACGCACATGAGTAACTGGATCGGGAGCATGCGCAGTGTGCGTGTGTGGCATTGCCACGACGCCTACGGACTCGTGCTGCGTTTCCACGACGGCACGAAAGCGGTCTACTCGGGCGACACAAAGCCGTGCGACCAACTCATCCGCGCTGGTATGGACGCGTCACTGCTAATCCACGAAGCGACCTTTGATGATTCGATGGAGGAGGATGCCGACAAGAAGAAGCACACTACTGTGGGCCAGGCGATCGACGTCGCTCGGCGCATGCGCGCGGCTCGGCTCGTGCTGACCCACTTCAGCCAGCGGTACCCGGCGCTACCACCACCCATGAGCAGCACCGCTACGACCAGCAGTACTCTCTCAGCACCAGAGATCTTCTGCGCCTACGATGGCTTCACCATCGCGCTGTAGTTCACCCGTTGCACATATCATTGTCGACATGGCTACACTTTGGCAGGTGCATTAAAATCGTACCTAGAAGAAGACTGACAGTATTCATTCATGGGATAGCCCTCCCCCACATTCACTGGATGCTAAATTCGCATTCACGCAGATGGGGCCGCCATCAAAACGGGCGAGGGCCACGACTTGGATTATGGAGTCGCTCCGACAATGAGGATCCAAGCCGAGAGGAAGAGGGTGTTGCGTGCCTCAATCACTGGTCAAGGAGTGGGGGACGACTTGCTTCGATCATGTTGGTTCAAAGGTGACAGCAAGTGCAGTGATGCAAATCCTTTATATCAGTACAAATGATGAGTGCTGCCCATCCGGAACACCACAAGATTCTCAATGTACTGATAAAAAGTGGCTAATGCCAATATCTCGAGGAATTTTGGTTGCCTCTGGAACATAAAACATACCTATACACGTAACATCAGTGCATTTGCACAGTTACTGCTTCTTTCAGGACACTAATGTAGGACGGCAGTCAACTCCTCCGATGTGTCATCTCGCTGTTGCACTGGTGGGCGGCCGGCGACGAGGTCCTGTCCTCGCCTCCCACACCGGCATCACTTCCTCCCCACGGCGTCAGCCACAAGAAGACCCGACACTTCCGCCCCCCTGACTCTCCCCTCGCTCGTTTGCAATGGGTACCAACGAACAGCGCACGCCGCCGCGGTCGCCGCCGCTTCTGAGCGCACTCCAGTCGGGCGAGAGCGACATCGCGCCCATCTACAAGTTCGTGCTCACGGGCGGCCCCTGCGCCGGCAAGACCACGTCGCTTGACCGGCTCTCGACGTTTCTCCGGTGCGCGTTTGATATCCGTACTGGCTTGGCGTCTGTTGCTTGATCCTAACGCGTACGTTAACTGTCGCACAGCGATCGCGGTTTCCGCGTGTACGTCGTGCCCGAGGCGTCGACGCTGCTGCAGACGGGCGGCGCCTTCTTTCTGGACCTGAAAGAGAAAGACATTCTTAATTTCCAGTGGCAGATCATGAACCTGCAGATGCACATGGAGGACGCGTTCCACTCACTCGCGCAGGACACGGGCAAGCCGTGCGTGCTGCTGTGCGACCGCGGTCTCATGGACGGCGCGGCCTACGTCACGCCTGAGCAATGGGACGAACTCATGGTGCGCCACAACATCGACACGGTCACGCTGCGGGACACGTGCGTATTGTGTGGCCACTGGGAAAGCGGTCTTCCAGTAGAGACTGAATATTCGTGAGACTGTAGGCGATACATTGCCGTGTTCCACTTGGTCACAGCGGCCGACGGCGCCGAGAAGTTCTACACGCTCGAGAACAACGGCATCCGCATCGAGTCGGTCGAGCAGGCGCGCGAGGTGGACGCGCGCACGTGTCGTGCGTGGATCGGCCACCCCAAGCTCTTCGTCTTTGGTACGCAACACCAGCTATTGCCCCCAGGTCGCAGTAGGCAGTTGTCTAATGGAACTCTCCTCTCTCTATAGACAACTCGACTGGATTTGAAGGCAAGATGCAGCGGCTCGTGGACACGGCGGCCGGGCTGTGCGGAATCCCCATGACTGAGCGCGCGTCGCGCAAGTTTCGGCTCACACTGCCGGCGAGCGGGACCTTTGACATTCCGATTCACCACGAAGATTTCGAAGTTGAAAAGGTCTACCTCACGCCCGAGACGGCCGGCACAAGCCGCGACTACTCGTTCGTGCGGTGCCGCTCGCAGTGCGGCATCCCGGCGTACGGCATGACCACGGTGCGGTACCTCCAGACCGGCGACAAGTACGTACGGCAGTATACTTGTGTAGCTCTTTGCCACGCCGTGACGAGATCACTTACGTGTATATTGTCTCAGTGTCCACTTGAAGCGCGTGCTGAGTGCGCGCGAGTACACGTACGCCGTGCTCCACCGCAAAGACCCCACGCGCTTTGTGATCAAGCAGCAGCGCATGTGCTTTCTGTACAAGAACCAGTCGTTCCAGATCCACGTCTACAAGGAGCCGCTCACCATGGCCGGGCTCGCGATTCTCCACGTCCAGGCCGCGAGCGACGCCAGCAGCATGCGACTGGAGATGCCGTCGTTCCTCGAGATTCAAAAGGAGCTCACCGAGACGGACGAAGAGTACTCGGCCTACAACGTCTCGCTCACAAACCCGAGCGCGCCGGCCGAGACGCCGTCGGCCGCGGCCATGGAGCACCACTGAGTCCTCCTCCCGCCCCGCGTTGTTGTATAAACCGAGTTAGTGTACGCAACTAGAAACACCAATCACTTTTTGCCCTTGAAGGGCTTGGCGTTTTTCTCTTCGAGCTGCTGCAAATACTTTTTCTGCTGGGCCTCAATCTCCATGGCCACGCGCACGTCGTCTTCGGCCCGACGGCGTGCTCGTTCCCACTCTTGCTTTTCGTATTCCTCGGCGCGCCGCTTGGCGTTGGCGTCGTGCCACGCAGCGTTGGCTTTTTGCGTGGCGTCGCGCACCTGCTGCACGTGGATCTGCTCGGCGCCGTCGAGGAGCTCCCTACGCACGCGCGCGTGCTTTTCCTGGGCCACAGCCTGGAGCGCTTGGTTCTTCTGGAGCTTGCACGCGATCATCGCTACGTCGCTTTGCGCGATCGAGTTGCCGCCGATTTCGAGCGCGATTAGTGTCGTGTTGTTTTCAAAGGCGCGAGCCAGCGCACGGCTGACGTCAAAGGTCATTTGCGTGTGGAAGAGGTTGAGCGACGTGAGCGACGTGTTGACGGCCACGGCGACCATGAACGCCTCAAAGGTCGCCATGGCCGAACCCGCGGCACTCGCTTGCGTGGTGCTGTGGGCGCTTGCCGTCGTCAGCGTGCTGGCGAGGATCGGGTTCGATTCGAGGCTCAGCGACGTGAGCACGGCGTTCTGCTGGAGAGCGAGGCCCACTGCGCCGAGTGACTGTGGTGTAAGGGCATTGGAACCGAGATTGAGTCCGCGCAGGCGCTTGTTCTTGAGCAGCATCTTGCCCACGGCTTCGCCAATGATGTCGTCCAAGCGATTGTTCGAGAGATCCAGCGTGAGCACGTTCGTGTTGGTGCGCATCGCCCGCAAAAGCGCACAGCACGCGAGCGGCGAGATGGACCGCACGATGAGATGTCTGGGGGCGGCATTTGCCTCAATCTGACAAGCGAAACAAGTCTAGTCGTGAGTATCTCCAGAACGCCACGGTTCGTGAGTGCGGTACAAGCGACCTGTCGAACGATCGAGGTGGCCTTGTCGTCTCGAGCCGTCGCCGCGTCCTCTAGCTGCTTCATCTCGCGCACGGCGGCCTCGTATTCTTGCTTTATCTTCTTACGCTCGAGCGTCTTCAAATACTCCTCGTATTCACGTCGGCTAGCGTCGTACTCTTCGTCGTATTTGACCTGGAGTGCGCCCACGCGGGCGACCATATCCCCCGCCGGGATGCCATACCGAGCAAACTGGAGCCACACGAGAAGCTCAGCGTCTCACGAGGGGCAAGGTTCTCTCACTCTTCGTACCTCAGCCTGCAGATCCTCCGGTGGGAGCTCATTCGCGAAGCGCTGCACCGTCGGCGGCGGCGCATCAATGCCGGGTTCAGACATTCTCCCTGCGTCGTTTCGTGATTGCCACCCTGGAACCACGACTTCCAGGAGCTACTTACCTCGTTTGAGTGACTTCAACTGGAGAAATAGTGGCATTTCTAGAACGTGTTTGGCTCATCACTGGAACACTGGAACTTGTTTGGCTCATCACAATGACGCACAATGTTCAAACACGCCAATACTCTCTGTGTGGTCCAGAGACGAGTTCCCAAAAGCTCAGCGCCATGAAGACCACGCCAGCGCCACCGCCGCTGGCCGCGCGCCTGTGGACGCAGGCCCAGTGCAAGGCCTTCCAGTGTCTTTACCACCCATTCGTCGCGAGTCTCGCGCGCGGCTCGCTCGCACCGCAAGACTTTGAGGCCTTTTTGCTGCAGGACGCGTACTTTCTCCACGCGTTTGCCCAGGCGTTTGCGTTCGCAGCGACCAAGACCACGGCGCCAGCGCATACGCTCGCGATCGTGCGCCGCATGAGCAGCATCGAGCACGAGCTGCGCACGCACACGGCGTTCCTCGAGTCGTTTGGCATCGACGTGTTGAAGGCCACGGAGACGTTGAGCGTTGCGCCGGCGACGCGAGCGTACGTCGACTTTTTGCTGACCACGGCCAAGCGCAGTGACTCGGTCGCCGAGATCCTTGCGGCCATGACGCCGTGCATGCGGCTCTACGCGTTTCTCGGTCAGCAGATCGCAGTGGCGGCGAAGCAACCGAATCCGTACCGGAAGTGGATTGATTCGTACGCGCTGGACGCGTTCCAGGTCTGTACTCTATCGTTCCCTCCCGCCACCATCCACACAGGACTGTAACGTAAATGCTGGTTGTACGTAGGCGGCAGCGAGCGACGCTGAGCAGCATCTGGACGAGCTGGCGGCATTCGAAGGCGTGGCGTTCGAGACGCTGCGGCCGCTGTACAACCGAGCGATGGAGCTCGAGCTGCGGTTCTTTGAAGAGCACTTTCCGATTGCGCGCGCGTTTGCTTCCGGTAGCTTCCCGTCGACGACCCTCGCGTTCCCAATGACCGTCCGTGTCGACGTCCCTATGACGGAGGCCTCGTGGGAAGGTACGGCACTCTCTCAATGCTGTTGCTTTGTGTGTGTGTGGAAGAAAAAGAGAGGGGAGAGGTCCAGTTGATGGTCTCTCTTCTCTCTGTGCTTTCTGTGTTGATACCTATGTGTGTGGGACTCGGATTAACCACCGACATCAGCGAGGGGCGCCCTCTTGTCCCGCGTGACAATGGCTGAGAAGTCTACCCTTTGAACCTGATCCAGTTAATACTGGCGGAGGGACTGCTGAGCGGGACGTTGCACTTATGTGTGTGCGACCATGTCTTGTTGTCTGTGTGAAGATCCCCCAGCACTGAACGGCCCCGTCGCCAGTGACTTCGACGCCATTGCGACGCTCCCGCCAGGCCAGTACGACGTCGCAGTTCTCTCCCACGACACCCGCCAGTTCACGCTGGAGATCTCCACGGCGTCGCCGTCTCCGTCTCCTACGTCCTGTGTACGTCTGTTTGTGACCGTGCTTGGCGAGACGCCGGCGTCCTCCGCTGCTGTCAGTGCGCAGAGCAAGGCGGAGCTGCTCGCGTTTCTCCAAACGCTCGCGGCGCGCGGGTCATTCGCAGTGTACGCTCAGCCCGAGGCTTTTCACTCGCGCCGCGTGCCGCGCGTGCTCACGATCGCCGGCTCGGACAGTGGCGGCGGCGCCGGCATCCAGGCCGACCTCAAGGCCTGCACGAACCTCGGCGTGTTTTCAACGTCGGCGCTCACGGCCGTGACGGTGCAAAACACGCGGGGCGTCCACGCGATCCACGCCGTCCCCGTGAACGGTCTCGCCGACCAAATCACGTGCGTGCTCGATGATATCGGCGCGGACGTTGTCAAGGTGCGTACGTCCAGGCTCGCTCGTTACGGGGACTTCCTGAGCTAAACTAAAGGGTTCGATATTACAGACGGGCATGCTCGCGACGCAGGAGATTATCGAGACGGTGGCGACATTGCTCGCGCCACGCGGTCTTCCGCTCGTTGTGGATCCCGTCATGGTCGCGACCAGCGGCGACCGCCTTCTCCAGGCGGCAGCCCACGCCACGCTCGTCCAGAAGCTCTTCCCGCTCGCGACCATCATCACGCCTAACATCCCCGAGACCTCGGTTCTTGTACGTCGTGCATCTCCATTACAGTATGTGCACTTTCTACTGGAATGCTGAGACCGTGGGAGCGTGTGACGACTAGCTAAACGACCGCGTGATCGAGTCGATTGACGATATGAAGCAAGCCGCCCGTGATCTCGCAGCCTTTGGCCCGGCGTTCGTGCTGGTCAAAGGCGGCCACTTGAAGACGCGGGATCGCCACGTCCACGATGTGCTGCTGGACGTCGCTCGTAACGAGTTCCACGTGATCACGAACCGCAAGCTCGTGACGCGCAACACGCACGGCACGGGCTGCACACTCGCGGCGGCGATCGCAGCCCAGTTTGCCAAGAGCGGCGCCATGGTGCGCGCCGTCCAGAGTGCAATCGCGTATTTGCACGGCGTGCTGCGTGAGAGCCAGTCACTCACGATTGGAACGGGCGACAACGGACCCATGCTCCACGTCGCCTAACGGTCTCACTTACGTAGCCCCTCAGGTTATTCCCACGAGATGAGACCGACATGAGTACATTTGGCTGCATTGCTCTTAGTGGTGCCACCAGCGTCTGCCTTTCTTGGTCGAGTCGTCTTGTACGACAAACCCCACGGCGTTGATGTAGCTCAGGCAGCAGTAGTAGTATGGCACTTGCTCTTCCGCTACCCCCGCATCATTGACGGGGTCCGTCTGTCTGGCGATCCACGGGCGTTCGTCGAGCGGTCCGCGCTGCGTGCGGCCAATCAGGTTCACACGCAGAACCGTCGCGTGAGCTGTCCAGACGGTCTTGGGGAGATCAATGGCGTGGAGCGTCATCTCGTTCGTGACAGCGACATCGGGCGATTCGTAAAACGCAATGAGCTCCTCGCCCTCCTGGTGGAGCAGTGTGAAGGACACGCGCTGCGGCGCAAACGCCGGGTGGCCGTCGAGCCAGAACGCCTGGTACGGCACAAACTGGATCTGCGTCAAGAAGCAGTGCGCGCGCACGCTAAAGTCGATGGACGACCGCGTGTCGCGCGAGCGCGAGCCGCTGCTCGACCAAAAGCACGGCACGTGGTAGCCGCAGCCGCAGTGGAGCTGGCGCACGTACAGTAGCGCCGCGTCGCGGTCGGGCGTGGTCTTGTTCAGCAGCTTTTCCATCCAGAACCAGCACCGCGACTTGAACAGCAGCCACGTCGGCGGCACGCTAGAGTCGTTGGACGAGTCGCACGCCAGCACGCCCGTCAGCAACGCGTCGCTTGAGAAGCCCGCGCGCCGCTGCTTCATGCAGTGCATTTTCTTCCACAGCGCCGCGGTACGGCTGCCGTCGTAACACACGAGCTGCTTGGCGATTGAGCGCCTCCAAAAGTCGCAAGAGTGCATGGTCGTGACGCAGAACCGACTCGTGAGTTCAAACGCATGGAGCGACGCGTGGTCGAGACACGCGAGCACAGTCGCCAGCACGTCCGCGGGCAGCGCCTCGAGCCAGCAGGCGCCGCTGGCGAGCTCCTGCGACGATGCGCGACTCGCTCTGGAGCTGGACGCCCGGCGGCGCGACGGGATGCGGTCGGGTCTTGTGTCTCCGCTGACGTCATCGTGGTTGTGGCTTCGCCACGGCAGCTTCGTGTGGCTCCATTGCTTCCACATGGACAGGGAATGAGACAGAATGTGGTGGGGAGCTGACCAAAGCGGCTGATTCCTTCCATGTGCGAGTTTTCTGCAGCCTGAAGAATGGGGTGATGGGTCGCAGCATGCTGTTCTTCAACCACGCGTCCATGAAGCTCATTTATGGATTTTCAGCCAATCATATGATAGAATAAAATTACATTATCCAATCATATCCCTTGATATCAGATCCAACAAGAGTGATGATCACACGGAGTTTGAAGAGCACAGCGAAGTTCCGCATTCCCGAGCATGCTCTCGTAATGCCGTCAAATACTGCTAACTATTATTGCACGGTATTGCTTTAAAGAGAGCGTTTAATACATTGGTGTTCTCATCACAGACTGTAAATGGATACTGTGCTAATACATATTACATAAAGAGCGCGTGGTCTACTTGCGCATGGGCAGCGTGTCCGCGTGGTACTTGCGGCGGAAGTAGTCGCGCACGGGGCCCAACACAAAGACGTACTCGAAGAGAATGACGGCGACGACGTCGTCAATGATCATACACAGGTACTT
>JAADWA010000148.1:0-47989 GCA_023335935.1 Pythium phragmiticola
GCCACGTACTACGTAGTAAAAGTTGCTCTAGGTTTGATTCCTACTGCAGACCGCTCAATCCCAAAGCCCAAACGGGCACTGTCGACGGATGAAAAGTACTGTAACTGTGTTACAGTAATAGCCGATGGCTGCTATCGTATGCATGGGACAATTTCACAACTTTCTCGGGTATCCGATCCGGAGGCGACTGTGGCGTTGACGGCAGTCTCTCTTCAGCCACAAACTCGTCAGTCGCCGAGGAATGACAGTAAATTACAGCCTGACTGTCTCAGCGTGGTAACGGTAAGCTGGATGTGCAAGTTCCCAAACTCTTGTGGCGCCGCACATCATTATTGAACCGGCTAAGAGCAGTAAGGCTTTGGATGTTGTGATTCGTGACTTAGCTTACGACGAGATGAAACGGAGGAAACGGAAGGGGCGTCGTTATCAGTACATCACATGTAGCCACTTTCCGAGGTGGAGTTGCTTGTCTCGAGCTGACAGTGAGGATGACAGGCTGTCATCCTAGCTGCCAGACAGTTGGCTCTGCATTTCGGATCCGCACTGCATTCCATTCCGTGGAGTCTGCTGGCGTCCCGTTGGATACATACACTAGGGGCAGAGTCTGCCACAGACAGTCTCGGATGCATGAGGTTAATGAACAGCTGTACTAATAGTCAGCAGTTTGGTGTGTAGTGTACCCACCCCAATGAGCAGCATACGCGTTTCCACTCGAGGATTTCGACGGCCAACTGTTGAAGTGTACTGTATACTTGAACCGGACAAATTTGACGTTCTGGATGCAGTGTGAAACCACCTGTAGCAGAAGAAACCATTCTCCCAGGGAACTTCTGTGACGTCTTCACTGCGTCTGGCGAGGGAGGTCTAACGCGATAGCTCTCTAAGACTAAGACTTTTGAGCCACACTATCAATACTCTTACCCCAATGTTACAGTGAGATCCGGTCCATTGCCTTACTGTATGTACAGACTGTACCTTGCATACGCATCGGCCCTTGCACACGCATCGGCCCTTGCACACTCAAGACCTTCCGTCGTAGGCATATATAAGGCTGGTTGGTGTTGCCGAGCGTCGAAGGTCTCTACTCTGCCAATGCTCCTGGGGTCGATGCGCACCTCCTATTGATGCCGCCCAGCTGTGAACGACTCCTCAGGCTCTGAGTCAGAGAGTTAGTTGGAAGTGAGCGCATGATCACCGGATCAATATCTGGTGATCATGCGCTCACTGTATGTACTGTACAGATACTGTAGCGACGGAAGAAGACCACGCTTTCTTCAATGGCAGCATGTGGACACATTTTAATGTGTCCATTTATAACCAATCCAAATGCCTTTGGATTGGATAGAAATAATTTCTGGATGATTTGATTTGTCGATTAAAGTATTTCAGGCGTGTTTTTCTGTCGTGCGTTTTTTTTTCGTCGATATCTGTATGCCTTGTTAGGCATACTGTACAGTGCCGATCGATGTGGCAATGATCATCTGCCAGATGACCTGGTGGGTGGGTAACGCTGCGACAGCCTGTCGCGTAGATGATGGGCACGGCTGGCAAATGGACCCATGGAAGATCCAATACAGTACGGTATTGGACCATCCAATACTGTGTTGAATGGATCTTCTCATGTGAGATCCGCATTCGGGATGCGACACCTACACCAGGACGCAGTCGAAGGTGCACTCGAGCAGAAAGATGACCCTTCCAAAGACTCGTCAGAGAAGAGAGACAGAGAGAAGGGAGGGAGTCAGAGAGTCCTCCAACCGATGCGTTGAGGGGAGGGGCACCCCAATCTCATTCTTCAATTTGCCACATCGGTAACCACCGAGCCAGCAACTTGAACCAACCACCTGAACAAGACTCGCTGACAAGATGGCCAAGCTCCAGTGGTTTCTCACCACGCTTTTCATCAGTGCTGTCGCTGCGCAGAGCGCCACCGTCACGACCCCCTTACCCAAGGCGCCCTCGGTGCCTCACTGGGTCGGCCCCCTCGTGGGCAAGCCCATTGACAACGCCTGCTACCGCAAGACCTACATCACGACCAACAGGCAGTGCGGTGCCGGCTACAACTTTGACGGCGCACTGACGTGCTGGACGCAATGCCCTATCGAGTACCCAGTCGAGTGCGGTATGGAATGCATCCAGCAGAACAAGGACTGCACCAAGGAGATCCTGGGCAAAGTGACCTCGGTCGCGAACGTTGCTATAAACGTTGCAACGTCCGGTGTCTTTGGCCAGATCTCGAAGGCGGCCAAGGGCGTTCAGATCGGTGTCCGCTGTGGTCAGCAGCTCTTCAACACGGTCAAGAAGATCACAGCCCTGATCGACGAAGTCGAAACGGGTGGCAAGGTCGACACGACCAAGGACCAGATCGTGTTCGCCATCATGAAGAGCGACTTTGTCGTGTATGATCTCCCCGCTGCGGTCGCGACCTGCATCGGTGTCCCCATTCCGTCAGGTCTCAACAAGGCCAAGGAGATCGTCGATGTCGTGAAGACCATTGTCGATATGATCGTGAACAAGAAGCTCAGCGGCGTGAACTTGCTGGACTTTCAGACGTTCTTGAACGCGACCAAGAATGAAGTGCCCGCCGTATCCAAGTCTGTATCGTCGTTGTCACCCACAGACGAGGCGTACCTTAAGAACCTCGTGAACCAGGGCATCACCTGCGGCACCGATATCTACTCGATCGTGAACAAGATCATCGCGGCGATCCAGGAGCTCAAGACCAAGGCGCCAACGTCCCCGGTGGATGTGCTCAAGTTTGCTATGTCCAACTCCGATTTGGTGCTCAAGGATCTGCCTGCTGCGGCATCGACATGTGTGAACGTTACGACTGGGTTCACGAGCCGTGACGAGATTCTCAAGACTGTCCACACGATCATCGACAAGGTCGTGGAGGCGTCGAGCCAAAACGGCAACCCCGTGTCGACGGCCGACTACGCCATCACCATTTCCAATATGGGTCTGGATGCGATCGCCCTTTTCGACCCGACGGGCCTCGCCGCCATGGCGTCCGAGTTTATCCAGCCGATCTGTGGACCGACTGCTTACATTGGTGACATTGATGATGGCCCGGCTGACAAGGCGCTCGGTCTTAACACGATCGAAAAGGCGTTCCGCAACAGCACGGGCACGTGGACCGCCAAGGGCGACGGTCAGTTGAAGATCACATTTACGAGTGTGGACGAAAAGGACGTGACGATCAACGTCATGTCCGGTGGTCAAAAGCTGTACGAGGTCCCAGTCAAGCAGGGGACCACCGTGGTCTGGACCAAGCCGCTCTCGGAGTTCCAGGGTAAGACCCTGTACCTCGACCGCTGGCGCGCGGGCTTTTTCGGGATCCCTGGTACTGGCGGTGGTTCGCTGCTGGCGTGGGTGCCCAGCCATGCGGCTACGGGCAGTTTGGACCTCCAGTGTAAGATCAACCCGACGAGCTTCTCGGACCACTCGTTGCGTCGCCGCGACTAGAGGGCAGAAGAGGATACCGTTGATTCAGCGACTGCGTAGAGTGTGCGGGTGTTCTGCAGTAGAGTGGAATCCGATACTTCGTACCGGTATCCGCCACAGGCATTAGTCCAGGCGTTCTGCGGAAAAGCGAAAACCTCCACACTGTACATCTCGACTTTCATTAAAATACGTCATACTTCAAGTACTAATCAATCTTTATCAGCCCAGTGACAACGACTGAAGATCAGCCGGCTCCATTCCGATAGCGACAGAGTTATTACTAGTTGCAGCAGAACTCCACGGCTGACTGAGTCGCAGTCCCTCAGCCATGAGGGATAACGCATGCTCGTAATCCATTCGACTGCAGTACAGTACTGTACTGCAGTCGAATGGTACTGTACAGTGTACGTACAACTAGTACAGTATTACAGTGCGCTGTACAGTCCTGGTACCCGTAGCTAAAAATAAGTTACAGTACCCATTGTCGTGTGGATGTCCCACCGCCCCAGTCTCTCCTAAAGCTCTAAGTGAATAGGGCTATGCGTCCACTTGGACGACTGACCAGAAAACGTGCCGCTTGCGAATGTTTTGGTGCGCCTACAGATTTTGGACTCGGAGCCTCCCCAGTGAGCGGACCCATGCCGACGACTCGATTTCATCAATCTAGTGTGCGGGGGTCTGGGGTGCAACCAGAAGCCTAAAAACTGGCAATAAGAATATCCATTTCGTATCTTGTGCGAACCTCTGAGCTGTGCGGATTCACTTGTAAGTGAATACTGTAGCCCTATTCACTTAGATCTTCATTTCGTGCTCCTTTTCACTTACTGACAGTAATTCCTCCAAGCGTTGACGGAGACGGTCCAGGAGGTTACCTCCCTGGGACTACAAACTGCTGCTCGTGGACACAGTGTGACTATTAGTTGTGTGAGGAGGGGACTAGGGCCACTAAATTGCACCTTCTGGGGGTTGCGCCCCCATACTCCGCAGCTAGAAAGATCAATCGAGTCGTCGGCACGGGTCCGTTCGCAGAGGAGCTCGTCGCTGGGCCCACCTCCGCAAATACCGCGCGGCCCTGCTTCGCGGGCACCCCGCTCGCTCCCGTTGCAGTGACAATCACCCCCTGACACTACTCCAGTCTTCGGGGAGTCCGCATGGGCACACGGCGTGCCTGTCCAAGGCCATCTGACCGTACCTATAAAATACCAGGTCCTGGTTGGTGACCGACCAGTCGGTGGGGTCCGGTCTGAAATCCGGACACCGGATGGCCCTTGACTCTTGCTGCACGGAATGCGCCTATCCATGTCGCTCATGACTCTACAGACTCTCAATTTATTTGAGCACGAGATGACCACGCAGTACGCGACGTCTCGCCTACACCGCTAATCCCATATGAAGCACATTCTCCAACCTGACCTCGGACGACTAGCACGTCGGTACTGTAGATCATGGTAAGTTTCCGCGTTTGCCGTGTCGCCGCCATTGCGGCGGTCTGCGCCGTCGCGCGGTGCGGCGTGAGCGCCGGTGTTAATCCAGCAGCGCAGGTCGCGATGCCAGTGGTCGCGTCTCCTGCTTCGGAAGCGTCCGTGCGCACCCAGAACCCGGCGATCCAGATCGCTGTTCCCATCTCGACGCCTCCGCTATCCGGCGACGGTGCCCCGCCAGCGTTGACACCAGAATCGCCTGATGACAAACCCGGCACGGTCGCCCCACCACCAACAGAGACGCCGACCCCCACGCCAGCGCCCACGCCAACAATAACGCCAACCTCAACTCCGGACCAGGCGCAGTCTCCAAAACAGTCGTCAACACCAGCGCTGCCCAAACTGCCCAACTGGGTCGGCCCAAACGTGGGCAAGCCCATCCGCTCGGCCTGTTACCGGAAGACGTACCGCACGACCAAAAAACAGTGTGGCGCCGGCTACAACTTTGACGGTGCGCTCACGTGCTGGACGCAATGCCCCATTGAGTACCCGGTCGAGTGCGCCATGGAATGCCTCCCACAAAACAAGGACTGCACCAAAGCCATTCTGAAAAAGGTCACGTCGGTCGTCAACGTCGCGTTGAACGCCGCGACGGGCGGTGTGTTTGGGTCGCTCACCAAGGCTGGCAAGTTGGTCCAGACTGGTGTCAAGTGTGGCCAGCAGCTCTTCTCCATCACAAACAAGATCACGGCCATGGTAGAAGAAATCGAGAAGGGCGCTATCGGCGCGACCGAGGACACGATCCTCTTTGCGGTGAACAAGGCCGACTTTGTCGTGTACGATCTCCCGGCAGCTGTGGCGACCTGCATTGGTATACCCGTCCCCCAAGGTCTCAGCAAAGCGAAGGCGGTCACGGACGTGGTCCAACAGATCGTCAACATGGCCGTGGGCACGAAGCGCAGCGGCGTGAACTTGCAGGACTTCGGGACCTTTCTGAACGCGACCAAGACAGCAGTTCCAGCTGCCACCGCGTCCATCGAGGCGCTGTCTCCGACGGACGCATCGTCACTCCAGAACATCATCAAGACGGGCTCGAGCTGTGGCTTGGACCTCAACTCGATCAACAACAAGATTATCTCCATGGTGCAGACGCTCAAGACCGAGAACCCAGATGCCACCACGGACGTGATCAGGTTTGCCGTGCTGAACTCGGACGTTGTGCTCAAGGACTTGCCCAGGGTTGCGACAAGCTGCGCCACAGAGACCAAGGGCTTCTCGAGCCGCGAGGCTGCGTCCACGGGGTACCCTAGCCGTGACTCTATCATCAAGACGGTCCACACCATGATCGACAACATTATCGGTGCGACGAGCAAGGACGACAAGCCAGTCTCGAACGCCGACTTTGGCATCTCGGTCGCTAGCATGGGGTTGGATGCGATCGCAATGATTGATCCCACAGGCATCGCAGCCATGGCCTCCGAGTTTCTGCAGCCGGTGTGTGGACCGACCGCCTACATTGGCGACATTGACAGCGGTCCGGCCGACCAGGCAGTCGGTCTCAATGCGGTGCAAAAGGCATTCCGCGGCAGCACCGGCACATGGACCGCCAAGGGCGATGGCCAGTTGAAGATCACGTTCAAGAGCGTCGATGACAAGGACGTGCGTGTCAACATCTTGTCGGGCGGCAAGAAAAAGTACGAGGTGAAAGTGAAGAAAGGGAGAACCGTCGAGTGGAGCAAGCCGTTGGCCGAGTTCCAGGGCAAGACGCTGTACATGGATCGCTGGCGTGGCGGTATCCTCAACATTCCCGGCACGGGTGGTGGGTCGTTGCTGGCGTGGGTCCCGAACAACAAGGACGGTGCATTGACTCTCACGGTGCAAATCAACCCGACGAGCTTTAAGGACCATGGTCGCCGCGTGCGGGATTGAGAGGCCTCGTTTCTAGTGGATAGATAGTGTTTGTGTGGCAAATAAATGCGTGTGCATGTGTTTCGTTGCGAGATTTAGAGGCAGTGTTTGTGTGGCAAATAAACGCGAGTGCATGTGTTTCGTTTGATAGTTGAATCGTATTGAGTAATTAGTAAAGTTCATAAGATACCGTTCTAACTGAAGTTAGATGAGACACCAGAACCTGAGCATCTTGGAGACTCCGGTGCGGGGCCGGAGTCGTTTTCTCTCCCCGATTTCCACCATACAAAAACCAATTCAAAAGTACCAAAAGCTACCTGAACGAGCATATGAGCATACCAAATGTGATCGCATATAAACGACACCAATCAACTTAACCCCAACCCCATGTCGAAAGGGCACCAACAAACGTTTTCCCAAATGTTACATTCCATTTCCAAATCTTTACTTTATAGTTCATTCATCATCAAATTCAATGTCGCTCGAAATAGCCAACATTCATGAAATTCCCGATTGTCGGTTGTACGCGATCAACAGTGGAATCGTGAATGCGACGTTATGATTGGCATTGAACTGTCGGTTATATGATGTGTCGTTTATATGCGGTAAGTGCACGAAGTCCGAAATAGAAAATAATTTTTGTGAATTGGATTTCTTACATCGCTTATTAACCCCGATTAGATGCCATTGTTAGAGACTGATGTCACTATAGGGTCGTCACTATTGCTCATTTATCCGGGTTACGGTATAAACAGTATCAACGGCGATTCCCATAATATGGGAATCACCGTTTTGGGTATCCCGATTTGTTGGCAGTGACTGTATTTCACTGCACTGTACTGTAGAAATACATGGTCTGGCTGGTCATGATCACATCCGTGACGATTACAGAGTGAACCACCTGCTATAATAGAAAATGTTCTGGTTGGGTTTTCTATGGACAACTCCACTCGCAGCCACGAAGGTCCTGATCAGCATGGGTGAGTCCGTGACTGTCGGTCACAGATTCTGTGGCCTGCGATTCGAGCATCAAGCAAAGAGGACACATGGATCGTCCGTGGTCACCAGGACTGAGATTCTCATCCAAGGAGTGTCCGAACAAATGCATTGATCTGAAGATCCTCTTGGGGCACTCGAAGAGAGAGAGGGCTATCCTCCAAACAGCGAGGTAGAGCCACAGCAAAGCTCACTCTTCAACTTCCAACATCGGTTGAACACCGAGCAAACAACTGGGAACCAACCAACCGAAGAAGCCTCGTCGCCAACATGGTCAAGCTCCAGTGGTTTCTCACCACGCTATTTATTGCGGCTGCCACTACGCAGAGTGCCATGGCCGCGCCCTCGGTAGCACCGGCCGCAACACCCAAGGCCTCCGCTCCTGCACCCGCCGCATCCAGTGCCGCGCAGAATGTCGATACCAAGCCCGGCACGGTCGCGCCGCCAAAGACCGCGGCCCCTGTGAAGACCCCGGCCGCGGCCAAGCTGCCCAACTGGGTCGGCCCAAACGTGGGCAAGCCCTCCAAGTCAGCATGCTACCGCAAGACGTACCGCACGACCAAAAAACAGTGTGGCGCCGGCTACAACTTTGACGGTGCACTCACGTGCTGGACGCAATGCCCCATTGAGTACCCGGTCGAGTGTGGCATGGAATGCCTCCCACAAAACAAGGACTGCACCAAGGCCATCCTGAAAAAAGTCACGTCGGTCGTCAACGTCGCGTTGAACGCCGCGACGGGCGGTCTATTTGGCTCGATCACTAAGGCTGGCAAGTTGGTCCAGACCGGCGTCAAGTGCGGTCAGCAGCTCTTCTCCATCACGAATAAGATTACAGAGATGGTGGAGGAAGTCGAGAAGGGTGCGGTTGGCGCGACCGAGGACACGATCCTCTTTGCGGTGAACAAGGCCGACTTTGTCGTGTACGATTTGCCGACTGCAGTGGCAACTTGTCTTGGATTGCCCGCCGGCAAGGCCAGTGAAAAAGTCAAGCCCGTCGTACAGAAAGTCGTCAATATGGCCGTGAGCAAGAAGCGCAGCGGTATCAACCTGAAGGACTTTAAGACGTTCCTGGGCGAGGCCAAGTCGGTGGTGCCCACAGCCACGGCCTCGATTGATGCGCTATCACCAACAGACGCGTCGTCGCTTCAAAACATCGTCAAGTCGGGTTCGTCCTGTGGCATGGACCTCAACTCGATCAACAACAAGGTCATCGCCAAGGTCCAGTCGCTCAAGACCGAGAACCCAGGCGCCACCACGGACGTGATCAAGTTCGCCGTGCTAAACTCGGACATTGTGCTCAAGGATTTGCCCCAGGCCGCGTCACGCTGCGCCGCAGCAACCAAGAACCCCTCGAGTCGTGAGGCTGCGGCCGCGGATTTCCAAAGCCGTGACGGCGTCATTAAGACAGTCCATGCAATGATCGATCGAGTCGTTGAAGCTTCCAGCAAGGACGGCAAACCGGTCTCGAACGCCGACTTTGGTCTCTCGGTCGCCAACATGGGACTGGACGCCATTGCGACGGTCGACCCCACAGGCATTGCCGCCATGGCCTCCGAGTTTATGCAGTCCGTCTGTGGGCCGACCGCCTATATTGGAGACGTTGACACTGGTGCAGCAGATCAAGCGCTTGGTCTCAATACGATTGAAAAGGCGTTCCGCGGCAGCACGGGGACGTGGAACGCCAAGGGCGACGGGCAGTTGAAGATCACATTCAAGAGCTCCGACGATAAGGATGTCAAAGTCAACGTGCACTCTGGTGGGAAGAAAAAGTACCAGGTGAAAGTGAAGAAAGGGAGTACTGTCGAGTGGAGCAAGCCGCTGTCCGAGTTCCAGGGCAAGACGCTGTACATGGACCGCTGGCGCACCGGACTCCTGAACATTGCCGGCACGGGTGGTGGCTCAATGTTGGTGTGGGTGCCCAACAACAAGGACGGTGCATTGACTCTCACGGTGCAAATCAACCCGACCAGCCTCAAGAACCATGGTCGCCGATTGCGAAATTAAGGTGTCTCGTGTCTTCTTATAAATGGAAAGCGTTTGTATGGCAGTGCATGGTTTGCTGTCCAAATAACGTTTTAGTCTGCGGGTGTGGACGATCACCGTCACATCCTGCACTATCTGGTGGCTAGAAGCGGACGACGTGCCAGAGAAATTGCATGCGATCATCGAGTTAGCTCATGGAAGACGGTGCCTATTATATCTCGGTGTCGCCGCGCCGTTAGCCGTCGGCATCGGTGTTCAGCACCCAGTCGCAGGAAATTTCAAGACCAACCGAACGAGCTTAATTAATGCACGTGCTGCGCCGCCGCGATTATTACCTTCGGCGACCTTTTACCTTTGCATTTGGTGGTCGTACAGTGTAAGATCACATCGAGTTTGTTGACTTTCTAGAGTCGGATTGAGATCAAGTGCTGGGTGGTCCGGTTGTGTAGAAGCCTCATCGGCGCCTATAGTAGTAAATGTGTTCGTCGGTGATCTAAATAATCATGTGCAGGGGCAGGTACCAGTACTGATTTTGTAGGATAACGTGACCTTGCAACTGTCGAGATTTCTCAGAAGTCACTTGATTGCCTTGTCAAAGTCCCGTTTATCCCCGAACTGAATAAAGCATTTGAAATTACATGTGTACAGCAACCCAAAGACTGCAGACAAACGCTTATCCATTGTCGTGCATCGAGTCGGAATATCAATCGTGAACCGACTAATTTCACTTCTCCATGTTGGACACAGTGGGAAATTGCCCCATGGGACTACAAACAGCTGTTCGTGGGCCTGGGGTGACTACTAGTGTCAGGATAGGACTACAGGGTGATTTTTAGTGTCAGGATGGGACTACAGTACGGTCACTGGAGCGGACCCATGCCGACGACTCAATTCTGGAATCTAGCTGCGAGGGTCTGGGGTGCAACCCCCAGAAATCTAGCGGACTTGAATATTGTGCAATTTAGTGCCCGTAGTCCCATCCTGACTCTAGTATGTAGTCACGCTGTGTCCACGAACAGCTGTTTGTAGTCCCATGGAGGCAATTTCCCCTGTAACGTGCTCCTGAGAGAGTGGCTTCTTTGAGTCTGCATGACGGGCACTCTCTGGTCCTTCGTTGCTTCTACATGCGTTACACTGTACGCACAGTCGCAATCCACTGTGATGCATCCAACTGCACCAAGCAGGCTGGGAAGGACGGGTGCACACGGCCGCCATAAGGTCTGGATCGCACTCAATTTTACCAAACTTCCCCTGTCTCCCCGCTGCCAATCACTATGATTATCCCAGACAGACGACCAAGCTGTGCAACGTCCCGGCTGTTCGCACAGGCTCCGTCCAGCTCATTCCCCAACTCGACCGTCACACGGAGAGACCTTATTTCTGAGGAGAATTCTATTTGTTGCGTTGAAACGAGCCTCCCTCAGACGGTCATGGTTACGTTTCGCCTTTGCCTCATCGCAGTGCTTGCCACGGTCTGCGCCGCCAGCGATGGAGTTACCGCGAGCAAGTGCGGCGTGCGCGTCGATCCTGTACTTCCTGCTAGCGCAGGTACACCGACGGCAGACGTCGTAATACCGCCTCCGGTTCCGGCTCCGATACCAGCTCCAGCGTCCAAGCAAGCCAAGAAGAGCCCAGGGGGCAAGCCAACCTCAGCCCATACGAAGCCTGGCACGGTCACGCCATCGTCGGCACAGTCACCGGCATCTGGCCTTCCAAACTGGGTCGGCCCCCACGTGGGCAAGCCAAGTGACTCGGCCTGTTACCGCAAGACGTACCGCACGACCAAAAAGCAGTGTGGCGCCGGCTATAACTTTGACGGTGCGCTCACGTGCTGGACGCAATGCCCCATTGAGTACCCGGTCGAGTGTGGCATGGAATGTCTCCCGCAAAACAAGGACTGCACCAAGGCCATCCTGAGCAAGGTTACATCCGTCGTCAATGTCGCGATGAACGCCGCGACGGGTGGTTTGTTTGGGTCGCTCACCAAGGCCGGCAAGTTGGTCCAGACCGGCGTCAAGTGCGGTCAGCAGCTCTTCTCCATTACGAAGAAGATCACAGAGATGGTGGAGGAAGTCGAGGAGGGTGCAGTCGGCGCTACCGAGGACACGATCCTCTTTGCCGTGAACAAGGCCGACTTTGTCGTGTACGATCTGCCTGCGGCTGTGGCGACCTGCATTGGGGTACCTGTCCCTCAAGGTCTTAACAAGGCTAGTGAGGTCATGCCCATCGTACAAAATGTCGTGGAAATGGCAGTGGGCTTGAAGCGCAGCGGCGTCAACTTGCTGGACTTTAAGACGTTTCTGAACGCGACCAAGTCAGTGGTACCCGCAGCCACGGCGTCGATTGACGCGCTGTCCCCGACTGACGCGTCGTCGCTCGCGAACATCGTGAAGACGGGAGCTTCCTGTGGCATGGACCTCAACTCGGTCACAAACAAGGTAATCTCCATGGTCCAGTCGTTCAAGACCGAGAACCCAAGTGCCACGACAGACGTGATTAAGTTTGCCGTGCTGAACTCCGATGTCGTGCTCAAGGATTTGCCCCAGGCCGCGTCAAGCTGCGCTGCAGCGACCAAAAGTGTCTCGAGCCGTGAGGCTGCGGCCACTGGATACCCAGGCCGTGACGACATCATCAAGACCGCCCACACAATAATCGATGGTGTCGTCGATGCGTCAAGCAAGGACGACAAGCCAGTCTCGAACGCCGACTTTGGCATCTCGGTCGCCAACATGGGGCTGGACGCCATCGCGACGATCGATCCCACGGGCATCGCTGCCATGGCCTCCGAGTTTTTGCAGCCCATCTGTGGACCGACCGCCTACGTTGGCGACATTGACAGCGGTCCAGCCGACCAGGCAGTCGGTCTCAACGCGGTGCAAAAGGCGTTCCGCGGCAGCACCGGCACGTGGGCTGCCAAGGGCGACGGCCAGTTGAAGATCACGTTCAAGAGCGTCGACGACAAGGACGTCAAAGTCAACGTGCAATCTAGTGGCAAGAAGCTATACGAGGTACCCGTGAAAAAAGGTGAGACCGTCGAGTGGAGCAAGCCGCTGTCCGAGTTCCAGGGCAAGACGCTGTACATGGACCGCTGGCGCGGTGGTGTCCTCAATATTGCCGGCACTGGCGGCGGCTCACTGCTTGCGTGGGTGCCTAACAACAAGGACGGTGAACTGACTCTCACGGTGCAAATCAACCCGACAAGCGCGTCCGACAAGGATCGCCGCGCGCGAGGCTAAGAGGCTGAAGGGGAGTGTTCTATGTTAGCGTATCGCGGTCCATTCTTTGGACTAATTCTCACTGTATGTTCGTTTGAATAGTGACGATTTATTGGGTAATAATGTCATTGGGTACACGCGCAAGTTGAAGTGCGCTATGTGGCTCGTCTACGTGGAGACCGTGGCGGCCAACAAATCCTTCAGCAAAGCCCGAGGTAGCGTCGAAATACGTGGACGCAGCGACCGGCTACTCGAAACGCGATGAGATCCTCAAGACTGTCCACGTGGTCATCGACAAGGTCATGGAGGCGTCGAGCCAGGACGGCAAACATTGTCGCCAGAGGAGTACGCGATCAGCGTCACGAACATGGGCTTGGACGCGATCGCTCTGGTAGACCCGACGGGCTTTGCTGGAATGACATCATAGTTCATCCAGCCGATTTGTGGGCCAACCGCGTTCGTTGGTGCCATTGACAATGGTCCGGCAGACAAGGCGCTTGGCCTCACGACAAGCAGTGGCACATGGAACGACCAGGGCGACGATCGGCTCAGTGTCAAGTTCACCAGTAGGGACGACCAGGATGTAACCGTCAACGTCCTATCCGGTGGGCAGAAAGTGGACGAAGTGCCCGTCAAGGCGGGAGAGACCGTTAAGTTGCCCAAGCCGCTCACGGACTTGGCAGGGAACACGCTGTACATGGACCGCTTCTTACGCGTCGCCGGCACGGGTGGCGGCTCACTCATGGCATGGGTACCCAGCAACGCTGGCTCGGGCAGCTTGGAACTGGACGTCAAAATTAACTTGGTCAGCTTCACAGATCGTGAACAGGGCCCAGGTTGAGTGCAAGGTCGTCATCTTCTGGGTCTGCATCTATGGATGACGATGCTGATCGTGCGCGTCTGCCTCTGCGGATGCCGATGGGTCGTCCAGGTCCTCATCCGGGTCTGAAAATGATGATGCTGATGGGCCGTCTTCGTCGGTGTCTACCTCTGCGGATGATGACTCATCGTCACATACTGATTCTGAGAAGTCGTCCGGGTCGGCGGTTGCTGATGCTGATGAGCCGCCGGATCTACAGAGAGTGATACTAATGGGTCGATCCCGTCCGAGAATGGTGATACCGACGAAACATCTGCGCCAGCGGAGGTTGCTGGTGATACCGACGAGGCGGCTGTGCCATCGGAGGCTGATGCGTCGGAACCCGTGGCAGCTCATGGTGCGGCCGACGAGGCACTTGCGCCGGCGCCAGCGGAAGGTTGGCGCTGGTGAAACGCCCGCACCTGCTGTGTCTGATGCTGGTGAGGTGTCCAAGTGCACCTGCTGGGGCCACGGAGCCTGCTTCAGAACCGGCACCAGAGGGGGCTGCAGAGCCAGCGACAGAAGTACCGGAAGTAGACGAATCAGAGGAAGCAACGGGACAACCAGAAGGGGGGTTGAAGCGATGCGTCATCGCTCACGAGCCGCACGGTGCATGTCAAGATCCACTCGAGGAGCGTCCCCGATGGCACGTTGCGTTACCAATCTTCCGCCCACTATCTGCGTGTGAATATCTGTGTGAAGAAGCACCCTCGAATCACAGTGCGAAGAATCACCACGCATCGCCTGTGAAGAAGCATCCTCGAACCATGCGTCTGGTGGGAAGACCCACCACTGGAACCACGCGCCGCGCAAGAAATTAAGAATGAGTGGCTCGTGGCACCATAATAGGGTCAGACACTTGGCCCCCCATTGCGTATTACTTCGACGTAGTCACTGATGCCGACACCTTCAACATTGAATCTCTGCCACAAGTATATTAGCAACTGATAACCTCCGCGAAAACTCCCACCTTCGGATGGAGTCAGCGAGCGGTACTTCTATCGGAGCGGATGCTCAGCTTACTGTTGTCAGTTAGCTGCTTCCGCGAGGGCATCGAGGCGGGCGATGCGTTTTCCTTCCAGATCCAGCATGTGCTCCCACGAACTGGCTGAGACGGCGTCGTCTCCTTGGCTCAGTGCCACCAAACGCGCTAACCGCAACCAGCGATGGAGGTCGTCAGCCTACGAAAACATCATCACAAAGATCCTTAGCCCACCATCACTCATCTCCCTCGAGTAGGGAGGGCGTACCGAGACTTCCTGTTTCGCCTTTCGACACGCCACAAAGTGCTTCTCGGCGATCTCGGCTTGGTCGTTGCCCAGAGCAACTTCTGAGGTCCGTAAAACAGCGAGAAAGAGGCGAAAACACTCGAGCATCGCTTCCGAAACAGGTGAACCGCTCCATGCCGCGGACAACTCGATGGGTACGCTCACGTGGATTGGGAGAATACTCTTGCCCTGCGAAAACGACACCACGGCCACGTCCTGCGGGAAGTCCATGCTGTAGTACTGGAAATCGTACGGGAGCAACATCTTGTCCACCAGGGACTGAAGTGCAGCGACATTCTTGACCCCCTGATCGTTGAGCTTCCCGGCAGACAGCACCGTTTCGTTCACGACCGCCACCGTGCCGTGTGCGAACTGAAGCGTGCCACCACGCAACACGTCGTGGTCGTAGTCTTTATGGGGCAGAAATGTTGCGTCGTTTAGAGCCTGGATGGTCATGTCCACGCATGAGAGCATGGGTACAATGGACTGGAGCGTCTGGGAGACCTTCTCGATCGACGCCGACATCACCGACGGCGGCACGTTCTTCTCAAACGACAAGTTGACCGAGAGGTTACCTAGTGCCGTCGCATTGTCCGGGCGAGAGTACACGCGCGAGAGCAGACATAACAGCGTGTACTCGGCCGCAAGCGCATCGCCACCGAGCGCGTGGGCGAGATGCTCCACCAGTTTCTCTCGTACCAGTCCGACAGCAACGGCGTCCGTTCCCAGTGCCTGCTGCCATCGCGTAGCCAGCCGCTCACGTCTCGCGGCGTTGGTCAGCAGTAGCAGGGTCGTGTGGGGCTCCACGAAATGGAGCGCGTCGAGCCGCTGCGCATCGCAGCAGTGGAGCACCACCGACGACTGCTGCCTGCGCTGGATATCTTCGAGGCAGTCCGAGATCGTGAGCTCGCCAAGCGTCTGCGCCGTGAACCCGTCGTCGAAACGGGTGCCGCCCGGGGACATGACCATCAAGTCGAGCACGCCAATAAAATCGAACGACTCGTTCACTTTGAACGCGTCCACTCCCACGCCGTCTTTGTACTGGCCGTCGTACACGTAGATGCTCACGACCGCCTCGGGGAATTGCGGTACGTCCGTCTGTTCCGCCGTCCCGTTCTCGCTCGCCGGCTTGGGCTTCTTGACAGCGTCCGTCTCCTTTCCCATCTCTGTGTGCTGCTGTTCGACCGCGTCAATGACTGCAAGTGCATCGTTTGGTCGCTTCGTCCCCTTGGTTGTGGCAGCACTCGCGTTGAAGGTCTCGGCTGCCGTCGCCACCGATTCGGTGCGACCAGCAGCGATGTATCGCTGCACCGCCCATTCATTCACGTGCGGCACCAGCGCGACCTTGAGCGGCACACGCTCGATAAACTTGTCGCCCGTGAGGTCCTGCACTTGCGGCGGCGGCGCGTTCTCGGCTGACGCAGCGTCGCTCAACAGCACGAGCTCTGGGTCAAACACGTCGCGGATGATGCCGCGAAACTTGAGCACAGCGCCGTCGCTGTACTTTCCCAACCGAAAGCTCGCGTCGTCGAACACTGGTACATCGCGTACGTCGCCCGCGCGGGCCTTGTACCCGGCCAGGAGCCGCTGGAGCTCGAGCATCAGATCCTGGCTCTTCGTTCCCGCGTTCTCGCAATTTTTCTGGCGGGAACTGTCACCCCTGAATTCATGTACACCACACTATTTTCCATTTGATGTGTACCACTCTAATTTACACCACTATTCAAGTTTCCCGCCCCTGAATCCAAAGGAAAATGGATGACCAGCACCGAGATGTTGTCGTTAGAGAAGCGGCGGATGGCTTCCTGCGCGAGTTCCTTGGCCGCGAGCGAGAGGTCCCCATGGAAGTGGACGCGGTCGCGCAGAATATCGGCGGCCTCGTCGCTGGTCATGACGTCCCAGAGCCCGTCGCACGCCAGCAGTAGAAACTCGTGGTCGCGCGCGTCCACGCGGCACCAGTGAATGTCGGGCCGCGCCGTGAGCAGCGCCGCCGTGGGCTCATCGTCTCGCTGGAACGGGTTCTGCTGTACGGCTTGAGGGAGCAGTATTGCCGAGGAGCTGCTCGTTGCGCCGCTGCTGTTGCGTAGCCGGGCCTTGAACTCGAGATCACCGAACGCGCGAGTGATGGCCATGACGCCGTTCACGCGGTTGTTAACGACGCGACCGCCGAGCTGCAGCACGCGTTCGCGCTCTGTTGCGAGCGTCAGCCGGTGGTCTTTCGTGAGCTCGTGTACGGCGCTGCTGCCGCCGTGGCGACTAGTCAGCACGAGCCGGCAGTCGCCGACATGGCCCACCAACAAAGTCCACACGCCGCACGCGGGCTGAGAACTCGCGTGGTCGACAAACACACACGTCGCTGTCGAGCCGCTCAAGTCGCCTTTCTGGAGCAAGAAGTCGCAGAGAAACGAGTCGAATTCCAGGAAGCACCGCTCCAGTTTCACTGGCGTAAAGTATTCGTCGGGTGCGCGAAACAGCCACGTGTGGAGCTGTTCCTGGAGAATGTTGGCGCACTCCTCGCCGCCGTGGCCATCGTATAGACCAGCAAACAGGCTCTGTGACCAGCGCGAAGACATTTCTGTTTCGATATCGGTCACGACAGTCCAGCGGTCTTCCTGCGTGTTGCGCCGGCCCTGCAAGGACGCGACTGCGATCGAGAGATTCAAGTGATGGTTCTCGCCATAGAAGGACTGCCCGTCCGGTGCGTGATTTGGTGCAGCAGTCGCTGTGGACAAAGCCGGAAGCATCGAGGTCGTTGCGGAATTGGAGAGCGTGGTGGCTGCTGCCGACGTGCGAGGCGGGGGAATGGATTTCGTAAGCGGGGGGATCGAGAGTGTTGTCAACAACAGTTCATCCAGCAACTGCGGTGACTGTGACACGGCGTGTTCGTCGTCGAGATCATCTTCCTCGTCGTCAGAGAACACGTCTTCGTCATCGTCGTCGACGCCGCCAAGCCCAGCTGAAGCACCCTCGAGATCCGTTAACTGGTATCCGTCGTGTTCGCCCACCTTCGGGAACGTGGCACTCGACGCGCCGTTCGCGCCAGCGACGCCGCTGGCTTTTTTTCGTGTGAAAAGTTGGGAACGGTAATGGGTCTCCTCCTTGCTCAGAATCTTCTTCTGTGCAATGTCTCCAGTCACGACGGATCTTTCTGACACTCCACCAGCATCGACGAAAACTCGATTCGACTTGGTCTTGGGCTTCATGGCGCCTTTGGTGAGCATTTTCTCCGTGTTGCTTGCTGCAAGTGTGCTGTCGTCTGCGTGCGCGATACTCGAGATCAGCATCTGATGTGCGGCGGTGTGACTCTCCTCCAGTCCAGCTGACTGTCGTTTTGTCAGGATCTCGGTTCGGGCCATCTGAAGACGCTTCATCATCTGCACGCGCATGTTTACAACGATCGCAAACTTGTCGCCCGCATCGACCGCGTGGTATATCTCCTCATTCGTGACCGTGATCTGAGGCGATTTATCTTTCAGCGCGAAATGGGACGGATGTTCTTCCTTCGTCACCCACTGGTGGGTCATAACTTGGAGTAATGTCGTGCGCTTTAGCGGGTTCTTCGTCATCATTCCGCGCAGAAGATCTTCGAGAAGTGGATCAATCGGTCCGGGGAACACCAGTGGGTCGTTCTGGATCCGTTCGAACATTTGCATGGCGCTTTTCGCAACGAACGGCGGCTGTCCGAACTTGAGCATGAATACCGTTGCGCCGACGGCCCAGATGTCGGCAAGCTGACCAGAATACTCTTGGCCCGAGCACATTTCAGGAGACATGAAGGCTGGAGTTCCCGCTGTGTCACTCAGCTTTTGCTTGCTCCCGTACAACGACTGGGAGATTCCAAAGTCGGCAATTTTGACGACATCTTTGTCTCCGACAAGCAAGTTCTGTGGTTTGATGTCCCCGTGAACAATCTTCTGCTCATGCAAGTACGCGAGCCCAAGGATCACTTGAAGCGTGACGCAGTGGAGATCGCGATCGTGCAGGTTTCCTCCGCTGGGGTTTTTCTTCTTCTGATGGCTCAGCAAGTCGCCGTATTTCATGTACTCGAGCACCAAGAAGAGCTTATTCATCGATGGATCGTCCATGACTTCGTACAGGCGCAACACGTTTGGATGGCTCAGCTTCTTCATGATCGCGATCTCGCGCTTGATGTCGTCCAGCTTGCTCTGCTTACCAAGCCTGTCTTTCTTCATGATGTCGCGGTTGATGAACTTCATTGCGAACAGCTTCCCCGTGACTTTTTCTTTGCAAAGCTTCACTTCGGCATAACTCCCCGCTCCCAGGGACTCTAGAATGATGTAGTTGTTTATCATCGTCCGCGAATTGAGCCAGTCGCCAAACTTTGGAGCCGGGTGGGGCAAGTTCGTGTGCGGGAGTTCGGCCTTTTTCTTCTTGACGACTTTCGTGTCTCGAATGCCGGCAGCCGTTCGCTCACCAGCGCCAGCTAGCGGTGATGCACCAGCGTTGAGAAGGGGTACTAAAGGCGGCATCGCATTCGTGACAATATTCGACCGATACGATGGCGGTTTGACGGGCGATCCTCCTGGCGGCGGCGGCCCCGCTGGTCGGGTCGGGGAAGTATGGCCAGTTCCCACGAGTCCATGAAGCTGCCGAAGTGACGCCTGCTGCGATGGCAGCGGCGGGTGCGGAGAACCAGTCGGCATCTGCATTCCCTGACGGCTCAGTGGTGATGTGGGTGGCGGTGCGGGACTGCTTTTTGTGGGGTTGTCTTGCGGAGTAGTCGAGCCAGACACCATTCTTGGTGGGGCGTCCGGCTGTCGAACCATACTTTGTGCTGAAGGCGCGTTTTGAGACGACTTTAGTAGCAGTGTTCCAGGCTCACGTGTCGTATCAAGCCAGTCTTGAAGCTCGTCGTTAACTACATCCGACGTATCGTCGTCATCGTCATCGTCACTGTCGGCATTCTGTTCACTTCCCGCCGCTACAATCTCTATGCCGTCATCAGCAAGCTCGAATGCCGGTCGAAATTTCTGCTTCGCGACAATTGCGGTGCCTAGCGCCGTGGATTGAAGTTTCGTTTCCGGCGAATTTGGCGGCAATACGTTCGTCGGGGTGCCTTTTTCTTGTTCTGCCAGTATCGAGGACGACACTTTGTCGGCACCATCATCATCAGTGGTGTCGAGTCCCCAGTCCTCGACTTCGTCATCGTCCACAAGATCGTCGTTGTCGTCGTCATCGTCATCACTCGCAGCTGAGAGAGGGCGTACCGTGCGATGGATTGGTGCTGCAGTTTGCTGATGTTGGCTCCCCGCCTCCCCGTGCTGTGTGGTTTGGCCTCCAGGAATGGCGATCTGTAATGGTTGCCCACGCCCTCGACCCATCCCCATTGGTACGTGCCCAGGAATCCTTGGCACCTGAACAGGTCCTCGGAATGTACCTGGGCCAATTGTTGCAGCCGGACCGACCACAACAGTTTGTGGACCACTGCCGCTGCCACGACCCCGACCACGGCCAATAGCGAACCTCGCTGGGAAGCCTCCAAGGTCGTGGAGAGGTAGGCCAGGAGCAGTGTCGCGCCCCATTTCCGAGACGTAGCTTGCTTCCAGTGGAGCGAGGTGATATACGACCGGTGGGCGACCGTGTATCATGGACATCGGGAGCCCCGGTGTTCCCAGTGGCGTGGCTCCTTGCATCGAAACAAACGGCATACCGCGCGGACCTCCTGCGTTGAAAGGCTGGATCGGCAGAGCGAAAACGTGGCCTCCGTGATGATCTGCAAACTCGGGGTTGATGCCGCCAGGTTGGAGGTTGCGCATTGCTGGTCGATTCGTGACAACGTTTTTCGACAATCCCGAGTGGGCGGAAAGTCCACCGGCTGATGAAGTCCCGTCACTGCCGCTTGCATCGGCAGTCGTCTCTCTGATCGAGTATTGCACATCGGGGATCTTGTTGATCTCTTCCGCATGGTCATCGTGACGCGATGCAGCAAGAGAAAATTCGCGCGGACGACCTGCAACGACTTCATTGGGCATTTCTTCCTTCACGTCGGCTTCCATCGCCATTGACAAGAGGGCGTTTTGTGTAATTGAGCCGCATTTATCTTCATCTTGAGTGGAGACACGACGAGCCGAGCCGATTGAGGGATCCAGTCGACGTGCACGTTCCGCATCAACGACAGCGTCCGATCCATCGGATAGTTTATCTAACCGTTGTCTGAGTGTGCCCGATGCGGCTTCGGCGACTCGACTCGTTTGTGGCGGCACAGGGGTGCTGCCCACGCAACCCATGCCGTTGCAGCTGGTGCATGGTCAAGCGGAGGCGAGTTTGACGGGGATGACGTTTCGTCGCGGCTTTTCTCGTCAGCCGTTGAATCTATTCGTGGATGGAGATGAGTGATGCACATGTGTGAGCGAGCAATGCCTTTGAGAAGAGTTCAAGCAAGGAAGAGGTCACTTGCTCGCGTTGCGTGAAGGTGGGCATGGATATTTCCGCAGCCTGTGGATTGAAGCAGCTGTGCCTGACCAAAGCGAGAAACCGCACCACGAAAACACGTCGATGTCCCCAGCCATGGTGCGTCGACCACGCCTATGTAAGTCCGCCGTTTGGGTACCTTTACCGTGGCTCTGTGTGACTAATGTGTAGATAATATTCACGTGGATGTTCCGCGTGGTCTGACCAAATTGCCTGCGCTATCATGCTTTGTGGCAGTACCGAGTGGCGCATCAGGTGCGACTAAGACGATGAAGAGTGGACGGTTATCGTTGGCTTCAGCTTGGACGCTCCGAAGGGGGCTTCACAAAAGACTACTACTACGTAGTAACTGCAGACGCGCGTTGTGGACACTCAAGCAGCAGGCGGATATGGTCGCATGCCGGCTCTGGTATTCAAGATCGAACTGAGACACACAATGCCCACAGAAAAGAACAAAAACCGGAAATGTCAGCTACATTTATTAGCACTTTTCACGTCATGAGTTTCTCGTTGAGATCGTGTCGGAGCTTCAATCGCTCGATCTCTAAAAGTTCCCTCAGTCAATGACACGCATGTTCTTGTAGCGTCTGATATGCAAAACCACACACACGCTCACGCCTTCGTCTATTCACGACGGTCCTTGTCCGAGAAGCTCGTCGGGTTGATCTGCACCGTCAAGACGAGCGAGCCGTCCTTCTTGTCGGGGACCCACCCGAGCACCGAGCCACCGCCCGTGCCCAAGATACCCAAGAAACCCGGGCGCCAGCGGTCCATGTACAGCGTCTTGCCCTGGAACTCGGACAGCGGCTTGGTCCACTCGACAGTCTCGCCCTTCTTGACCGGCACTTCGTACTTCTTCTGGCCGCCCGACATGATGTTGACCTTGACGTCCTTGTCGTCGACGCTCTTGAACGTGATCTTGAGCTGGCCGTCGCCCTTCTCCGCCCACGTGCCCGTGGTGCCGCGGAAGGCCTTTTGCATCGTCGTGAGCGCGAGCGCCTGCTCGGCCGGGCCATCCGTGATCTGGCCGACGTACACGGTCGGGCCGCAAATGGGCTGCACAAAGTCCTTGGCCATGTTGGCAAGGCCCGTGGGGTCAAAGAGCGCGAGCGCGTCGAGGCCCATGTTGGCGATCGTGAACGCGTACTTGTCGGCCGAGACCGGCTTGCCGTCCTGGCTCGACGCCTCGACGATGCGGTCAATGATGACGTGGATCGACTTGAGGATCTGGTCGCGGTTCTTGAATCCTTCCGGGGCGTTCGCGGCAAAGCAGCCGATCGTGGCCTCGGGCAGGTCCTTGAGCACGAGGTTCGAGTTGAGCACCGTGAACTTGAGGATGTCGACAGCCTCGGTCGGGTTCTGCTTCTTGATGTCGGCGACGCTCGCAATGATCTTGTCAATGACCGACTTGATCTGGTTGCCGCACGTGACACCAGCGGCCACGAGCTTCTTGAGCGTGTCCTGGTCGTTGGCCGTGAGCGACGAGACCGACTTGACGCCAACGTCCGACGTGAACTTGAGGAACGCTTCGGGCGCGAGAATGTTGAAGCCCGACGACTTGCTGTCGAGGATCTGACCGAGCACGGTCTTGACCATGTTGACGACCTCGGCCGTCTGGTTCAAGGCCGCGGTCGGCGCCGGCTGGCCGACACAGGTCGACACGGCGATCGGGAGATCGAAGACGGCAAAGTCCGACTTGGACAGCAAGTACTGGAGCTGGTCCTTGGTCGTGTCGGCGGCGCCAGCCTCGACTTCCTTGATGTAGCCCACAATGTTGCTCACAGCCGAGAAGAGCTGCTGGCCGCACTTGACGCCGGCCTGCACGCCGCTGGACGACTTGGAGAGCTCGCCAAAGACGCCCGAGTTGGCGGCCGTGAAGATACCCTTAGCGACCGACCCGGCCTTGCGCAGGATCGACATGGCGCAGTCCTGGTTCTGCGGGATGCACTCCATGCCGCACTCGACCGGGTACTCGATCGGGCACTGCGTCCAGCACGTGAGTGCGCCATCAAAGTTGTAGCCGGCGCCGCACTTCTTGGTCGTCGTGATGTAGCTCTTGCGGTAGCAGCCCTGGCTCGTGGGCTTGCCCTTGAGCGAGCCGACCCAGTTGGGCAGCGCAGACGACGACGGTGCCGACGAGTTTTGCGTCGGGGACGCGGGGTCCGGGAGCGCCGCGTTCTGGGCAACGGCGTTACCGGCGAGCATGGCCACGAGGGCGAGGCCCACGGCGTGGAACTTGACCATTTTGGATGAGAGAGAGCGAGAGGGGCTTGGCTTGCGTTGGTGGGGGAAAAGTACCTCGCGTGAGAGGAGGTTGGAGTGGACGAGTCCAATTGGGGAATGAGGAAGGAGATGCTGGGAGCAAACGGAGACCCAAGCTGCAGCTCTCGAACCGAGCAGCTCCGTTTCACACACGACCCTCCTCTGTCCGTTTCTTGCTGCCCAGCTGCACTCCTGTGCGGAACGATCAACAAGCCACTGCGCCTTTCCACGTTTTGGTGGAGATGGCCATCAGTCGATTGACGCAAGTGACTGTGTGGTGATGTATTGCTGTGCGGATCCGCATCTGGGTGGTTAGTGTACCCGTGGGGATGAGACCAGCCGCGTACGTAATGCTGCACTATCCAACAATGCACCCATGTTGTCGGGTCGTGTTTACTGAGCCAGAACTCATAGGGAAAGTTTCCCGATACAGTGCATAATACACCAGCTAGGAGTCCAAACTTTGGATGCTGATAAAGTAGTCGGATTCTGTCGAGATTCCTGTCGAGAACTAGAAACTAGTCGGATTCTATCGAGATTGCTGTACAGGTACAGGCTGTACCCGTGCTTTTGTGCATCTGTGCTTCTGTGTGTGTGGGGGGGGACTATTCAATACGGTAACCGCCCAATAAAGCTGCTCTGGCTTCGATATGATCCTGGTGGGCTCCATGACAAGAGTCGCCTAGGTACCCAGTCGACTCGACTGTCGAGTTGGTGCTGTCGAACAGAGTAGGTGCGACCGAGCGCAACACCCATTTCGATGAGCTCACTCATCCGCCGCTGAGCTGAAGAAACCAGCGCCTTTCGGCTGCTTGGACTCTATGTCTGTAACTTACTGTGGACAACCTGGAAGTCCTAGGACCCAGTGGTCGAACTGGGAATCAGAGATGGATGAGCTGTCCGTGACGAGTCGTCACGTCAGACGACAGGCCACAGCACGTAGGAGGTCGAGCAGTTCTATCCATCTCTCGCTTAGGTTGGACGCACCCAAATACTGAACGGTAATACATATCTCAACACCAAAGGGCAGGATAAGAGCGGTGACATCTCAAGAGCGACGCGCCTCTATTCGGGTTGTTCCGATGACTTCTGACTGTTAGACTCGCCCGGATGGACGACTAGGAGAACCCCGATAGACTGACTTGTCATATTTGCGGGGTTGTGGCGGGAATGGATGGCTCATATTAGTGACTTTGAGTGACATATGGGACAGTCTGGGGAAAATATCTCAAAAGCGACGACCTTCTAATGAGAGCACGGGCATGACCAGAACCGGGTAGTATCCTGCCCTGCGGTGTTGACCCTGGCAACATCACATGCAACTCTGGAAACGTATTCATTCAGTGGCATGAGGAACGCACAATAACGTTAACTGTTACAGTACTGAACTTGTGTTGCGTTGCTCAACTTCAGCACCTTATGGAGCGCTTGAGCCTCAAATATTTCCTTCAACATCAAGGTGACCTCCGCCTACCGCCTTCAAGAACAATGCGGCAGGCTGCAACGTGCAGCTACGTAATGGTCGCTATTCGGCCCGGAGTCGAGCGCGAGATCATGCCATGGAGAGCGAAATGGGAACCGACGGCAGCGGCGCATGTATAAGTGACGTCTGATTATCCGCCTACGACATGGGATAAGTTACACGAATAATGGGTAGGAGCATGTGCTGTGCCGATCCAATACCGTATACTACACGGTATTGGATCGGCACAGCACAATTGCAGCTTGCTGGATGCACTCAGAGGCTCAGGAGTGCAAGGACTGAGAGAGACTCTTTATCAGTCTTTGCTTTTGTTCTGAGTGCTCTCAATTAGAAACTCTCCACGCATGGTCTTCCAGAGATCGTGCGTGGAGAGTCTCTAATGCACTGTACTATGGGAGACCGACTCCCTAACGGACTCACAGGTTGTGTGGAAGCGTTGAGTCACAACGCTTCTGTGACTCTCAACTCACGCTCACCCTATTGTGGTGCATGCCATCCTCAGTTCTTGAGTGCATGCCGCCCTCAAGTTCACGAATGATCCACGCATGCCATCCTCATTTTCGAATTCACAAATGCTGAATGCCATCGTCCGAGACTCCATGCTGTCACTGAGGATGGCACGCAGCTCCGAAACCGTTGCCCCGCTCCCCGAAGTCACAAGTCGACGCGAGACGCGTCGACGACGGCGTTGATGCAAACTGAGTTCAGTACTGTAGTGTGCATGTGTAGCTATGGTTCGGCCTGGTTCATCAGAACGTCGACAGATCGCTGCTGCAGAGTTGATTACATTTGGCGACACGGCCACAGAAGAAATACAAGAGGTGAGTTGGTGTCAGTGTGCATACATATACTATCGGTTTCAGAAGTGTATAACAATTTTATAGTTTAGATGAACTATACTTTATAGCCTAGTAGTTATATTGACTATTGCTTTGGACAGGTATGCGTTTAAAAGCCTACTGTATTGCAGCAGGGAACTTCGTGTTAATCGATGAGGTGAGTCACGTCACGTACTCATTGTCAGCAACCTCCTGCTCAAATCACAACGGCTGTATCAGTCTGATTCATTCTAGAGGATAAAGGGTACTTTGGGGATCATGAAATGCTCTCGGCACAACAGCCCCAGCAATAAACGTGTCGTCACTCTTCGTTCGCCGCGCTCGAGAATTGCGTGACCAAAATACACTATCAGAATGAACGCATAATAACCAAGACTGGGGAGTTTTTCATCATAACGAGGAATCCCTCAATCGCACACGAGTCTCCGATTTGGAGATACACTGTACGTACGTAGAAGTTGCTCATCGAGTTCAACGCTCAGCGGATGTAGAGTACAGTCAGTTTTGCCAATAGATGCAGTCTTGATGAATTAATTTCTTGAGTGTACCAAATATAAAGACTACACTTCATAGTGATTGTGGGCTTCGGTTCATCAATAAAGGGATGATATCATCTAAAAGAGGCTCACGCTTTACCAATTGCTTGTGACTGTAATCAGATTCCGGCCTGTCCATGTCTAATGATCACTGACCCGTGGCACCACCAACTTTGGAATCTAGGCATTTGCCATTATTTGCCACGCAAAATGTCCTCTGAATCAAGAAGACTCCACTGCCCAGCCCTTCAGTTACTGTACCACAATGCACACTAGATTCAGGATTACCACGACGACCGCTTCTTTTAGAGATCTCGCCATGTGGGATTTTCGAGGACTTCGATGGGAAGGTCCAGGGCCGCTCTTCAGAAAGATCCGATGGCTCCAGAGCCTATGGATGCGCATTGCTCATCATCAGCGTCGAGTTCTCCTTCGATCCTCTCCCGCCTCTCTCACGACGCCAAGAGGCCTCCCTGGTTGTGAGGGACGGAAGGCGCTTCCTCTTAGGCCCGACGACCAACAGCCGTAACCGTTTGGTCATTCTCCAACTCGATCCGGATCCAACAAGTACCACCACCACTACTCCAGCATGGTCAAGGTCCTCACTACCTGCATGGCGTCGCTGGCGCTCGCGAGCCACTCGCTGGTCTCGGCCGAGAGTGCCGCCCTACCCAACTGGGTCGGTCCCAAGATCGGCAAGCCCATCGACACGGCGTGCTACCGCAAGACCATCATCACCAAGTCGTGCCCCGTGGGGTTCACGTTCGACAACGTCGCGACGTGCTGGGCGCAGTGTCCGCTCGAGTACCCGGTCGAGTGCGGCATGGAGTGCATCCCGCAGAACGAAGACTGCACGCTCGAGGTCGTCAAGAAGGTCACGGTCGTCGCCGACGCCGCGCTCAAGCTCGCCGGCACGGGCGTCTTTGGCCAGCTCTCGGCGGCCTCCAAGGGCGTCCAGCAGGGCCTCGCGTGCGGCTCGCAGCTTTTCTCGATCGTCAAGAAGCTCGTCGACTATGCCACGGAGCTGCGCTCAAACTTCCCCGGGACGACGCAGGAGCAGCTCTTCTACTTCTTGTCCAAGTCGGATCTCGCCGTGTACGATCTACCGATCGCCGTGACGACATGCATCGGTCTCCCCAAGCCCACAGGGCTGGACACGGCCGCGCAGGTCATCAAGGTCGTCAAATCGGTGCTCGAGCAAGTGTTCACGTCGGGCGGGTCGATCTTGGAGCCCGTCAACTTTGCTGCGCTCACCAACAAGATCACGGTCAACGCCTCGGTCGGTGCGCTCACTGACGCCGAGATCGAGAAGCTCAAGCAGCTCATCAGCGCCGGCCAGACGTGCGGTGCGCAGCTCAAGATCATCATTGAGCGCATCTCGCAGGCCGTGCAGGACGTCAAGAAGCAGAACCCGAACGCGTCGCTCGACCTCATTCGCTTTGTCGTGAGCAACTCGGACTTGCTGCTCAAGGACCTACCGGCGGCTACGAACGACTGCGTCTCCAACAGCGCGCTGGACGGTTTCCGCACGCGAGACGACATCCGCAAGACCATCCAGATCATTGTGGACCGCGTAGTCGACGCCGCGAGCCAGAACGGCAACCCCGTGCCGATCGAAAACTATGTGATTACGATCGCCAACCTCGGCCTCGACGCCATCTCGCTCATGGACCCCACGGGCATCGCGAGCCTCGCCAAGGAGTACATCCAGCCGCTGTGCTCGCCCACGTCGGTGCTAGGCGAGATTGACGACGGGCCGGCCGTGCTCGCGCTCGGCCTGCGTACCATGGGCAAGGCCTTTGAAGGCAGCTCGGGCGTGTGGGCCAAGAGCGGCAACGGCGTTGTGACCGTCGTGTTTGAGAGCGTTGATAACCAGGACGTTGAGGTGAACGTGCTCTCTGGTGGTAAGCAGATCGCCAAGGTGCCGGTCAAGAAAGGAACGAACGTCACGTGGACCTCGCCCGTGTCGGCGCTCCAGGACAAGACGCTCTACTTTGACCGTTGGCGCCCGGGATTTTTCGGCATCCCCGGCACGGGCGGTGGCTCGCTGCTCGCGTGGGTGCCCCACGCCTCGGCCGGCGGCAGCCTTGAGCTTCACGCCAAGCTCACCATCTCGTAAACGAGACCTGGGGGGACCTTGAAGGGATAAATTCCCCCAAACCGTGTTTTGACTTTCTGGTATTCTTTCGCATAGTTTTGACTCTTTTTGGGCCAGGAAACGGATAAATTTCATTATCTTACCGTTTATTTGCTGTTTTTCACCCATCCTTTCTCATTTACGGGATCGATTATGATGAAACGTATCCACTACTAACGGTATCTACTAACGCTGCTCTTCAACAGTCGCGGATCTGGGCATGAACACCTCGTACGACGCGTGGGCAAAGTTCGACGTGGACGCTGCGCTCGAGCGCGTCGATCTGCTCGAGCAGCAGCAGCAGATCGCGCGACAGAAGCAGCAAAAGGTCGCGGAGAAGCGGCGCGTCGAGGACTCGATCTCGAGCGACGCCGAGCAGTCGGCCGAAGTGCTCGCGGCCCACGCAGCGGTGGCGGCGCTCAAGGCCAAGGCGAGATCGCGCGGCGCAAAGAAGGCGCCTCCACGGCCACCAGTTCCGCAGAATGACGGTTCAATGAGGCAGGAGGAGAATGGCACATCGCGTGCCGAAACTGCGGATCAACTGCAGACCGTCGCGGCGATGATGCAGCAAAAACACGCGCTCATCAAGGCCACGATGTCCGCGAGGCGTCGCGGCGATGCATTGCTAGAAGAAGGCGATATGTGCGACTGGAGCGAGGCGAAGAAAGCGTACGAGAGTGCGCTGGCGAGTGCATCGGCGCTGGAAGCGCTCGTGCCGCAGCTGATGGAGATGCAGCGGCGGCCAGTGGAGGTGACCCCGGCAGAGAATGGGAATCAGCAGCAGCTCCACCACGGTGGCAGCAGTGACAGTGATATTCCGGGGAAGTCTGAATGCTGTGATGACCACGACCACAGTCACAGTCACGATCATACCCACTGTGCTTCCAAATCGCCGGCATCAAAGAAACCAGTGGAGGAGACCCTTCCGCAAAAGGACGATCTCGACGCAGTGGTCAAGATGTTTCTCAAGGACTGCTACATTGGTATCGGGTCGTGTGAGATGGAGAGCCACCATTTTGCTGCAGCATCCGAGGCGTTCAAGGAGGTTTTGCTGCGGGACGACAACCATTTACTCGCGTGGCTCCAGCGAGGCCGAGCCTTTGAGGCATTGGGTACGTTGTGATGGTCGCAATATGGTTGAAGGTTATTGTTTGCTGAGAATACGGTGTCGTATCCGTATAGACGCACCACTGCTGGCATGGCTCCACTACAACCGCGTCACGAGTGTAGTACGAGTCACGTGCCTGTATAGAGGGGGCCATAATTCAGTTCTAATGTGATTCTGTCGGTTTAGGATGCCATGTTTAAAGATGCCAAAGAGTGCGAAGAGCGGATCAAGCAGGTCCTGATGAGTGGCACCACGCCTACGTCGGCTCACTCGGGTCTGCCAGAGGCGAGGTCATTGAAAGACCTTCTGCAACTGATCAAGCTGCAGGTGGATGCGGGCAATGTGATCATGATCGAAGGCTTCTTTGCGTATGCCATCACCAAGTACGAAGCGGCCATCGAGTTACTTTCCATGGTGCGGACACAGCACAGCCTTGCAGGGACCCACGAGAATGTCGTAACGAAGGTGCGTTACACCACCCACCTACGCAATGACTGCCATCGATCTCACAAATTTTCGCTAGCTGGAGATGACCTGCCACCTGAATATCGCGAGTTGCTACTTGGAGATGCAAAAGCAGTTTCCGACGGCGCTCAGGCATTGCCAGCTCGCGCTCGGCAATGACCCGGGTCATATCGTGGCCAACTTTCGACTCGCTCAGATCCACCGCGCCATGCATGGGTATGATCAGGCACTGGAATGCTACCATACCGTTCGCATGTTGGTGAGTTACCTGCCGCATGAAGACGCGACGAAGCAACTAAACAAGCTCGAGGAAGAGATGGACAAGTGCCAGTTTGATCGGAGCCAGTACGACGCTGCGTACATTCGCCAGCAGATGCAGAGTGAATCGTCTGGGTAAATGAAAGAGTACCCGTGCTACCTATTCTGGCTTTCAAATCGTCGCTGAAAACTGCGGTGGAGGGGCGGTCCGCGCGCTCTGTGAACGCGGCTCGGGAGGCTTTAGCTTTTGGAGTCTTGGAGAGGCAGCAAGCGACTCAAGACCGAGTGCCTGGAGACCAAGCAGGTCCACGCTTTCCTCAATTTGCCTCGACTTGCTCTGCTTCTTTTCAGGCGACTGTCGCTGGCTGTCTTCCGCGTCTCTGATGCCGCTTCGTTCCTTGCGGTTTCGCGCTTCCGATCTCTGTAGTGAGCCGTCCTCAGCTGGTCGGCCACTCTCCTCTTTAGTTGCGCGACTCTGATGCATCAGGCTCGACGGTGAAGAAACGGTAGCTCGCAGCGATCGAGGAGGCTCGTCAAACATGTCATCTGGATGGGTGACGATCTTCAATGCAATGTCTTCCCCAGCCGTGTAGCGGTCCGTGTATTGTGGCGGTCGAACATCACTGGTTGGTGAAGGCGCCGCCTGTGTGGACGCTACAAGTGCAGACGACGACGCACTGCGCAGACCTCGATCAGACAGCTTTTGGTGGAGCACCTCTGCTTTGCGTCTCGCGTGGAAGAGCTCTCGCTCGTTGGTCAAGAGATGGTAAATCTCGGCCGCGGTCTTCCGGACGCCGGCGCCGACGTCAAGGTGCTGGCTGAACTGGTACTGCTCAAACTCGTACCGATTGTAATCCTCGGCAAGGTTATTCAGAAACGTCATGCGAACGGCTTCTTGGGAGTCTTTGAGCACTTGAATGGCACCGTTGACCAGCAAGAAGAGGAGCAGATTGAGAGCCTACCGTCCCATGAATGTGAGTGAGCAGCTCATAGGAGATATTATACGCACCAAAATGCCCCACCTTTTTCATCAAAGCCGGATCGTGCTGGTGATCAACAAGAATCTCCCACACACGTTCCATAATGGATGGATAGTCCACAATGTTCTTGGTGCGCGCTGCAAAGTCGTTCAGTACCGCGGTTGGGATCGCGACGGCAGTACAGTTCTTCGGCGAGAAGGACACTGCGTCCTCCTTATCTATCGATAGGTACTGGTCAAGTAGAATCTCCACGGGGCTTTTGGGCTCGCCGTTGATGGCCTCCTTGACCTTGTCGACGAGCTCATCGATCGCCGCTCGGAAGTGATCCATGATGAGACCACAGCGCGTGTTGTTAGAGATTCTACGACTCTCCCGGAGACGCACAGATCGCCATTCCAACTCAATTCGTGTGGGGGTCTATGAATAGAATCCTCTCCACGAATGGCTACATGTAGCCATTTTAGGATGCGTTAAATTACATGTCCTAAGCGAGTAAAATAAGAAATAACAAATATGGATTCAATGTACCGTACACGACACATAGAAATTAGCGGTCTGCGCAGTTGATTACCTCGCTTTTGTGACCACTTGATATTGACTGGTGTTGGCCTTTCACAGGCGCGACACCAATTGGCCCAGAAGGCGCCGAGACCAATCGACCCGCAACTCGTCTCGATCTCCGCCATGGCTGCGACTGCGTCCACGGCTGTGGCCGACATGGACCCGCAGCAGATGCGCAAGGTGCTATCTAAGTACGCGCTGCCCAGCGCGAGCGAGCTGCGCCACTTGCACGCAGCGGATCCGACCAATTCGTACCGGTCGTCGTTTTTCCGGCTGCAAATCGATGAGCTGCTCGCCGCCGTGCAGAGCAAGCCAAGCGCCAAGTCGTCTGCGGGCCTGCAAGCGCTTCTGTTTGAGATCAAGAACATCTTTGGGGCCATGGGCGAGCAGCAGGTCACGCAGGACGCGCTCCAGGCGACGGCGCTGCCCGTGCACAACCACGTCAAGCGCAAGGAGATCGTGCTGCCGTTCCAGAAGCCCGCCCGATTGGATGTCGTTGGTAGCTTCATCTTGAAGAACATGGCGTTCGCACGCAAGAGCAACCACACCGAGTATGGTACATTTAGTGTGGATATCGCCGTCGAGATCCCATCCGAGTGTTTTCTGCCCAAGGACTTTGCCAACTACCGATACTTTGACAAGCGCAACCTATACCTCGGCGTATTACTGGCGGAGCTGCATACCCACCCCGAGCTGTTCAGCAACGTATCGCTTGCTGGCTTCAACGGTGACTATGAGAAGCCCATCGGTGTGCTGCGTGTGAATCCGAACCACTTGAAAACCCACGAGATCAAGCTTTCGAAGATGTGCATTCGCATCCTTCCGGTTATCTCCAGCGAGCTGTTCAAGCTCTCGAAACTCGCGCCATCGCGAAACAACGTTAGACACGACCCAAACATGACGGAGCAGGAGATGATGCAGTGCAGCACGCCGTTCTACAACAACTCGATCTTGGAAGACATGATGATTCGTCAGCACACGCGAGACCTCCATGCGGCATTGTCCGAGTCCAGCCAGTTTGCAGAGGCCTGTGTGCTTGCGAAAGTGTGGGTCCGCCAGCGCGGCTTCCACAAGGCACTCGATTCCGTCAACGGCTTTCTCGTGTCCATGTTGCTCTTGTATCTATACACGACCAAGCGCATCACAGCGCAGACTCCATCTGACTTGATGGTGAAGGTTCTTCTCCAGTTTATTGCCAGCCATGATATCAAGAAGCAGCCACTCCAGTTTCCTCCGACCGACGGCGGTGTCACGCTCACCGCAGCGGGTCTGGAGGTGTTCCAGTCGGCCTTTGAAGTTGTCTTTCTCGACGCGTCGGGCCGGTTGAATTTGTTCGGACGCGTCACGCACGACGCGTGGGTCGAGCTCCAGAATGCTGCTCAAGACGCGTCGAAGATGGCGCAGCACGGTTCGCTCGACGACTTCAACGCACTGTTCATCAAGAAGAACGACTTTTGGACGCGATACGACCAGTACTTCTGGCTCCCGGGTCCGGCCAAGGTTGACGATGCCGATGAGGACACGTACACGGTCGATGAAAAGCGGCAGATCAACGACCTGGGTCTCGAGCGCTTCTGGATGCGCAAAGTCACGCGTGTGCTGACGCGCGCGTTGACCGACCGTGTCACGGTCGTTCGCCCGTATATTCACGACAGCGAGGAGTGGTCCATGACACAGACGTCGCTGCCGGTGCGCCGGAAACTTGCAGTGGGGCTGCGTATTGATCCAGAAAACGCGTGGCGAATTGTGGACAAAGGCCCGTCGGCGGACGACAAAGATGCGAGCCTCGAGTTCCGACGTTTCTGGAAGCAAAAGTCCGAGCTCCGCCGCTTCAAAGACGGAGCGATCGTAGAAGCTGTCGTGTGGGACGAGATCCCGCCGGACAACAAGCATGTCATTTTCGAGACGATCGTGCGGTATATCATTCCGACGCAGTGTCCGCCTGTGAGTGCGAGTGAGATCAGAACGTCGAACGGATCGCTCTATTCGGCGCTCGATGTCGAAGAGCATGTGACGACAGTGTCGACGAAAAAGATCGCCGGAACGTCGTACGAATCGACGATGAACTCGGTCTCCAACCTATGGGTTATCTTCAACACATTTGCCAAGACATTCCGTGAGCTTGAGTCGCTGCCGCTCAAGGTGACCGACATCCAGCCCGTCCACCCGGCATTCCGATACACTGGTCTCTTTCCTGTGCAGCCACATCCGCTCGCGTACTCGAAAGGCCAAAAGATGGCGGCTGCCCCCATGGCACAGGTGAACACGGTGCTCGAGCCATTGCCAATGCAAGTCAAGTTTGAACGGTCGTCTGCATGGCCGAACGAGAAGGAGGCGCTCAAGCACGCCAAGACGGGGTTCTACGTGCTCATCGCCCACGAGCTGGAGACTCGCCACCACCTCCGTTGCGAGGTTGCCATCAACTGCGTCGATGTGTTCACCAACGGCTACGTGTTCCGGATCCAAATCAACAGCGAGAAAGAGCTTAGCGTGGTCACGGGTGCGATCGGCGCAAAGAAGACGGCGCTTGTCAGCTCACCCGAGTACATCGCGACAAAGCAGCAGACCGAGTACGGACCAAAGCATGCGAGCACGATCCACGCACTCCACACCAAGAACACATCGTTTGGCCCGACCGTGCGGCTCGCGCAGAGATGGTTAGCCGACATTTTCATGTCGAACGTATTGCGCGTGGAAGCGGTCGAGCTGCTTGTCGCGTACGGTTTTGTCACGGCCACGCCAACGTCGATGCCGCATTCGATTCTCTCGGGCTTTCTGCGCTTCTTGAAATTGGTCGCGGGTTACGACTGGCACGAGTCGCCGCTGATCGTCGATCTGAACGCGACGCTGGACGACGAGATGCAGCGCGAAGTGATTCGGCGGTTTGAAGCATCCAGCAGCAATGCCTCGACCCATCCGGGCATCTTCATTGCAGCGGACTATGAAGACATGGACTGCCTGTCGAGCTGGACACGGTTCTCTCCGGATAAGATTGTCGTGCAGCGCCTCGTGTCGCTCGCGAAAATCTCGTACGATGCTCTGACGCACTGGCTGTCGACGGGCGCGTCGAGCTCTGGGTGGAAAAAGGCGTTCGTGTCGTCGATCAGCGACTTTGACGCGGTACTCGTGTTGAGTGCCGACAAGTTGCCGACCAAGAAGATGCGCGTCGAGGCAACCGCTGGCAAGAAGCAGGCGTTCACGGCCCACGTGTACAAGAACATGGACCTCACGGCGGTGCCCGTGATGGTCGGATTTGACCCGGTGCAGCAGCTGCTGAGCGACTTGAACCGCAAGTTTGGCCACTTGGCGCTCTTTTTCATGAACGATATTGACGCCGACGAGATCCTCTTGACGTGGAAACCCATGGCGTTCTTGCCGACCAAGTTCCGCGCCATTTCGTCTAACGCGATGCTGCCGCTGCCCAAGACTGCGGACCAAGAGAACGATGATGCGGTCGTGAATGAAGAAAGTGCGTCACGCTCGTACGCGATCCCCAACATCTTCGAGGTGCTCGCCGAGATGCAGCGTCTAGGTGCCGGCATCATCGAATCCGTTGAGCTTCAGCCACTCGACGCACAGTAGATTGTTGCGAACCCTCGCTCATTGGTTAAAATAGAAGCCTATGCATATTTTACACCAATCATAGTGAGCATACCGGGTTGACCATCATTCAGGTTGAAGAATTGGGGGCGGCAAACTCGCGTGTGTAAAACTTAAAAAGGAAAGAAGCAACCGAGCATGGACGCCTGCGTGCTTCGGAAGGTGGACGACGCTTGCCAGCGGCGCCTGCTGGAGCTGGACGACGAGGTGGTGGTGGACGCGCACATTGCACTTGTGAAGGAGAAGGTGTGCGTGAAACCCAAAACGAGCGGGTCATCGGCGGCGGCTGACGGACTTCAAGTACGTGAATACTCGGTGAAGCGTTCCTCAAGAGCACACAGACAACTCACTTGGATGCACGGACAGGACTTGTTGTCTGGGCTCAAGACCGAGAACGATTCGCACAAGGTTGAGCGCAAGCTCGCAGCGATTTCGCGAAGTATTTCGAAGCGGGACGAGAAGACTTGGTTTGAAGCAAGGCGGCCAACTGCAACGGCCGTTTTGTGGCTCATTCTTTGCGCCGCAATGGCTCGCTTGAGCGAACTTGAATCTGCGACGAAGCCTTCTTCGTCGCTGATCTCAATGTTGAACGATGTTTTCAAGAGTCTGGCCGGGATGGAGGTCATGGCCAAGGGGGACGAAGCCGATTCTATTGACATTTATGGGTTTATCAAGGCGCTCGTGGTCTTCGCTGTCAGTTCATTTCCACTTCGAGACAAGTCGCACGCATTGAGAGCTTTTGCGTGCGTTCAACTTCAAGTGGACGATATTTTGGCCTCATTCAACCCCGCCAGTGCAAGCGCCAAGGCGAAAAGCTATGTCATCGATGTTTGTCGCGCATGGGTCTCAAACTCTTCACCTCCTGGGGGAGTGCAAGCCGTGGAAAACGTGTTGGCAAGGTGCGCGATCACGCCAGCTTGGCATCGCGTTTACTGTGATCTGGTATCGACAAACCCGGTCGTTGCTGCGCTGCTTGTTGATGAAGTCGACTCCATCTGCGCAAGCAAGGGTGAAGATGCGAGCTACAAACGCTTTGGTTTGGATTGCCTGGTTATCGGTCTCCGCGCGTGTGAGCAAGTCGCAAAAAGCTCCGTGGATCGGTTGATTTGCATTGCACTGCAAGACAAAGATTCGAGTCTGCGTGTCCTCGCGTGGAAAACCCTTGCGATCACATTCAACAAAATGAGCCACGGCGTACAGGATTGCGTGAGGAGTGTAGCATGCGACGCTCTGCTCATCGAGACCGGGAAATCAGTTGGTGCGGCGATATTAAAACTTCTCGTCACGGATCTCGGTTTAGCTCGCCGAGTTGCCTACAGTTGTGGTGATGAAGATCTCAAGACCAGGAGGTATGGCTGCTGCCGCTGAACCGACGATATACCTGCGATTCACAGCTTTTTGAATGACTCAGAATTCATGAGTTCCTGCTGAGCTTAATGTCTCAAAGCAATGGGCAGTTTCCAAGCAGCTGGATACAAGATTCCGTAAGCGTCCTTGCTCGAGGTCGTGTACGACTGCCCGCACAGCTCGCCATGAAGAACTTCGTTGTGGGAACCAAGGACGGAAAACAGTTGATAGCGACTGTGTACAGGCAAAGTTTGATTCATCGGGGAGAGGTAGAGGCGCGATCTGAACTCCAAGGCCTCGCTCGACGCCTTCAAATTGACTCAATTGTCGCTTTTGAGAACTTCGTCGGGTCTGTCTTCGAGAAAAACGGGTTGTATGAAAAAGCTGGAAGCCCGAGCGGCACAGATATCGATAGGATATTATCTGCATGCCGCCTCTCCGTGACATCTCTTGGTGAAGAACGTGCAACTTCACGTCGGGATATCCGTGCTAGCATACTTCTCGAAATGGCTACCACGCGAACATCAACATCTTATCGACCGGACGTGGAGGAACTTTGGCGAATGTCTTCTCAATTACTTCAGGTAAAGGGAGCTATGTGAACACAAGTGTCCGAACAGTCTCTAATGATTGATGCGTGCTTGTTCTAACAACATTAGGCTGTCCAAGGTGAGCTCACAAGAATGGAAGATAGATTCTGTGTACTGGAAGCGTTCGTTGCGCTGCGGGGTCTTCGGCTTGTGGTGGAATCTACCATCAACACCAAGTATCACGCAGCCGTCGAGCATTCGTTGGAAACGGCGGCTGTTGCTCTTGCGTCCCACTGCGCACTACAAAGGTACGAAGTTTGCAAGGTATCGAGGCAGAAGGTAGCTAAGTGGTGTGATTTCGTAAGGGAAACCGTGAGACTTATCTACGCGCTGGCAAAGCCTCAAGAGAAAGCATACTACTGCCTTGCACTGAGCCAGGTTCGAATGCCAAATATTAGCCCAACGAAGCAAACTGACATCCAATGTACCTTCAGGAGGAAGCGTTTGCAGACACAATGCGGCTTGCTTCTTTTCTCACACTGATCGGCGTTGTCGCGTTCGAAAATGCGCAGTATCTGGGTCGACAGCATGTACAGAGAAAGTCATCTGCGTTGTCTGACGAGCTTGGAGACGGAGATCGAGTACACACACAGAGCACGGACTACATGGAGCAGTTCAAGGACTCGGTCGCGATGAAGAACCGAATCAAAAATGTGCGCATGAATTAGCATATGTGAGGGCAATGAGCGGTCATTATGATAGGTTTTTATTACAGGCGAAAGAGGCCTCGGTATCTCACGGGCTGCTGTCTGCATACTTGCCGTTGGTCGAGAGAGCTCTCGAGTCTAGTAAGTTGAGCCATTATCGGGCTTGGGTCCATGTGTGTGTGTGTGTGGTTCTTGGGCAAATGTTCGATATGCTCATTATCTTCGTGTCCGCGCAGGTCGGACGAAGAACGTGAAAGTGGCAGCGTTGTGGACGCTGGGCGAATTCATGAGTAAGTTAGGCAATTCCTTCATGTTGGACTAACATTTCTCTAACTGCTCTGTGACGGACTCCTAGAGATATCACCAGCAATTACAGAAGGTGCGTCATGACAACCACACATTCCTGACAGTCCGCACAATCGAGTTATGATGTCTGCTCTTCTTTTTATGATTTGATAGCATACTTCGGAAAGCTACTCAGCATGCTCACGACCGACATCAATGACCCAACAATCTGTGTCGCATGTATCGACGTGTGGCATGCTCTTCAACCGCTCATGAAGCCAAGCCGCGCAAAAGAACAGGGAATCGAAGTAATGTACGGGTTGATCAACTTGGACGACAACCTTGGGGCCGTCGAGCAGCATGCATTAAAGTGCTTGCAATCCCTAGTGCTAGATGCGCAGCTCCGTGAGTAACCTTGTCATTGGCGATTCGAGTGCACCTGTATCTCTCATTCTGACCGGTATTTGTTCATTAGGCGATGATCGACTACATCATTTTAGCGTTTACCTTGCGTCGTCAGACAAGAACACATTCGCCACGACTCAGCGGTTCTTTCGGAGTCATTTTCACAAGCATTCCTCTGCCAGAGCGTCATCAACCATATTTGGTGAGTGTCATTTATTTCGTTTCTGACGATAATCGCCTTCGTTTGACAACGATGACCACTCGTGTAGAAATCTACTTTGCCTTGGCAAGTCAAGTGCGGACAAATGAGATCGCGACAAAAGTCGCTACAACCTTGATGGAACTTGCCACCGACGTCTCGTCCTCGGTAACGGAACCCACCCAGCTCACACTTGGGCTCGCGACTGACACCATCTCTTAGCTGGAGTCCCTAGAGGTTGCATTGGCCGAAGAGCTAGATTCCGCAAACCGATGCGTTCACGCGTTGCATCTTCTCGACAAGTTCACCTTCATTACGGTATGTGGTTCCATCGAATCATCTGTGGGGCCCATGACTAACAGAACCCTGAAGGCTCCGACTGTTCAGAAAATCATCGGCTCAATCGACAGGTGAAAGACCTCGGCTTTGACCAACGCCGTGTTCATACAATAGTTGACCAATCGTGAGACAATATCGCATTTCAGGTTCCTTTTGGGCTCGAGCAAGACTGACAACCGAGGCATTCTTGAGCATATTCTACAAAACCAACTTCAACGCTCAAAAGGTGTGTAGAAAAATGTGATACATGGCTACATTTTTACATCGAACTCACCAACCGTTTGTCCTGCTCCCAGAAAAATCTGAACGTGTTGCTCTCAAGGATGCGATTGTAAAACTCAAGGGCCAAGATTTGTCCGGAGAGAATCGCCGAGTGCGACGTGTACCGTTGAACGTAGTTTCCATGGGCCGCCTTGTCGACACGCTCAAGCACAAGCGGTGAATCAACACCAGGCATGCCGACACGCTCAAACTCAAACTCAAGCGACGAGAATTTGTAGCGGCCGGAAAACACAACAGCGACGAATTGCTCGCTCAACTCTGACTGGCTGGAGTTTCAAAAGCTTCATTCAGAAAATGCATCTCAAATCTATACGGCAGTGCTGGTAGCAAACTGCCGACTACTTCAGTTTGGTTTACTCAGACTTGGCCACCGAGCTGTCGACGATCTTCGCCGCAACGGCCTTGGTCACGTCCTTTCCGACGTCCTTGACGACGCTGCTGATGTCAGAGATCACCGAGCCGCTGCTGCTGACGGCCTCCTTCATGGCGCGGTCAATGCGCGATTCCTGACCCTTCAAGAACGGCGCCAAGAAGTGGGAGTACAGGAACGACGCACCCTGGGTCGACGGCATGAACAGCCAGAGAAGGAAGCCAAGCTTGAACGCGTAGTAGAACGGGATCCAGTAGAGGAGGAAGTCGGCGAACACCTCCACGACGCTGAAGCACGCGTACACGACCCAGTACGTGAGCCACTGGACATCGTCCTTCTTAGAATCGCTCTCAACGGCCTTGAACGACTCGTAGGCCGGGTACACGAAGCCGACAATGTTGCAAATCAGGCCGGCGCCGAAGCCAACCAGCAGAAGCAGCAGCAGCACCGTCGAGGCGCCGGCAACGAGGTAGAGCTTGTCGACGCCCGTGGCCTCCTGCGCCTTCTGGAGGACGGCGTACTTCTCCAGATCCTTCGACCACTTGTCCACGTACACTTGCACCTTATCCATGCTGCTTGTTGCCTTGGGCTTGACTTGGCTGGTTCCGACGAGACGTTGCCGATTCGAGAATGAGGCTTCCCTTGGACGAGAAACTCCGGCGAGAACTTTGGCTCACCTCGTCGCGCGAGCCAAAGCCAAACCCAACCCACCAAACAACACTCTCGACCCCACGGTTGGAAGAACAACCCCTCTGGGAAGCACCTCACGAATTTATTCTGTACATCAATTGTATAAGAGGATATGTATAATTATTCACCTGCGTCAATTTCTTATCAATTATTCTATTGTCACTGTGTTGCTAAGCTAATGCAGTATAAACGAAAGATCGACCACCCATACCAATTGCGTTTGAAGGGGTAACGGAAACGGCAGGTGCCAACGAGCCCGGGAACCACAAAAGCGCGACAGAAAGGATACGCAAAACCCCAAACAGCTGATCGGCGTGAAAGATGCCTCGTTCGGATTCGGAGAGAAGGGTGACCCCTCTTTCAAAGAGGGGTCACCTCTCACCATAACTCTACCTGCCGTGTTCAGAGTACGCACTTGTTATCAAGTCACAAGTTGCGCTGCAAGAAGCGGGGGATCACTGAACGCTCTACTGAATGTGCTGTAGTTCGCCCAGGTTGCGATCTTTCGCTTCCCGCCAAGGTGGTGCGCAACGGCTGCCCGAAAGAAAATGTGTTTTCGCAGGAGACATTCTTTTTTTCCTTCTATCGTTTCTTTTTTTTCCTCTCAGGTTTGTTTGGCCCATCGATTTGGACGTCGATTAGGTTTTGGGGACTCACTGTCGCCAGCCACTGGATCAGCTGCATGCAGATGCGGCAAGCATTATCTGAAGAAGATCTCACTGACCGTGTTGAGACCAAGAAACCGATGGGAGGAAAACCGTCAACATCATCCCACCACATGCAATGCATGGTCACTCCCCTCCAATCGTGAACCTGGCGCCCGGTGGCCGGATCATGCGTTGGAAAGAGCTCGATATCTATTGGTTCATAATACAGCAACTAGACTAGAAGTCGGTGCACCGGCCCTTGCGTTCCCAATCGCCAAAGCGCGTGGGCTCCTTGAACGCGCCGCCGCGCTGCGGACCGCCATACTCGAGCCCCGACGGACCGAGCGCGACCGTGTCCACCATGTCTTGGTCGTCGTCGCTATCGTCGTCGCTGTCGTGGTCGTGGTCGTGGTCATGGTCGTGGTCATGGTCATGCTCGTGGTCGTGGTCGTGGCCATGATCATGGGCATGCGACGCCACTGACGTATGCACGATGGGACCGCCACCCGCCTTGCCAATGGGCACAAAGTCTTCGCTATGGTCTTGTCCTTCATGGTCTTGATCGTGGCTGCTACCGTGCATGCGCATGGCCGTGGAAGAGATTGGACGCTGCACCACGCGCGCTCCGGGAATCACACGACGCGCCGTAAACGGAAAGGATGTAGACGCCGTGGTAGAGCGCAGCGACGAGCGCATGCAGCGCCTCGCGAGTCTGTTACTAGCGCCGATCATGATCGTCGGCTGCTTTCTCCTTGGCTTGGTCGTTGGTCGAACTCTGGGACGGCAACTTTTTGAGCCAAACGCTAGATTCATGTGGTCCACCCAATACCTCTCGTTGAGCATGGAGAATCCTCTAACAGAGGACTGGGTCTGTCGCATTTCTTGAAGAGTTGCCGTTGAAGGCAAATCCCCCGATATGGCGACACGCCCCATCGCTGCTCCGACGGCAATGATGGGCAGCATCCCCCACAGCTCCTCCGCGGTGGACGCGCTGCAGGAATTCTTGGTCACGGCCTGTGCGGCGCACGAGCCTCCCCACGCGTGCGCCTTTGCGGCCGTGCATCTCGACGTAGCGCCGCCGCCAGCCCATGAGCAGTTTTCCCACGAGCGCGCACTCGGTTTTCTCTTTGCCGATGAAATGAAAGTCGTGCGCCAGCTGCAGCTCAAGTATGAGCATGGCAAAGAGCTGTTCACGAAAGTGTACTTTGCAAGAGGCTGTGCGAGCGCAGTCCCGTCGGCGCCACCGGCCGCAACGGAGGCGTCCGAAGTGGCGAGGCTGCTGCGGTACTATGGAGGGGTCTATGACGGTGAGAGATGACATGTAGAAACTACAGTATGAAGCTATGTGAGTCTTACGGTGGGTGTAGTGCTTCAGCCACAGGTGGCGAAACTGCGCATGCTCTGCGACTACTCCGCGCAGACCGTCGGAATCCTGAGCGACACGATTCAGCGGATCGCCGCCCAAGAAAACACCCATCGCGTGATCCCCGATGTGCTTCTTGACAGCATTCTCGACGTCATGGACATGGTGCTGCAATTGAACCAGCTCCACGATACCAAGAGCAGTCTACGCAACGACTTTTCACTGTTTAAGAGGTATTGCACCCAGCGCCAGCAAAGAAAACGTCAGCGATCCTCTCATAGGTTTCTTCTCAACCTGATCTCTAGGGCATTCAAGCATGTGCAAGGCGATATCTCCGATATTGAAAGTGTGGCCAAGGAAATTCAATGCCTGCAAGAGTTTGTTGGCAGCACGGCCCAGTCGAAGAACACCATTTGGGACTCGCTGAGGCACAATCTGACTAGCGTCAAGCGGTGAGTTGTTGATGTACGTCTGTATACCTCCATGATACGTGGTGCTGAGGAGATGTTATCTAGGTACACCCACGTCGTGTTCTTGCTTGTGAAACAATGCCTGTGGCACTTGGAATCGGGTCGGTGCCTGCAGCCACAAGAAGAGTTCAAGTACATTCGACTGTTGCCGTGTCTAATGGCGGTTCTCAACACCGACCCGGTTGATGGCAATCTGAGCGGTTTCCAAAGCGCAGAGAAGAAACTGATCGAAGCTGTACGTATGTTGGTATGAGGTATCGCTCCACGATCAGCTATTGATGCGTAAAAGCTTTAGACAGGGAGGATCGTGAGTCGCTTCCCCATTGTCCCAGTCTTTGCCGATCTATGTGTCAAGCCGATGGCGCCCGTGTGGGAACTCAACCTGAAAACCAAGGTCGATCACGCTGCCGTTTCCGAACGGCATTGGGATGCTGCGTACGACCTTCGGAGTGTCGCCCAACAAGCGCGGAAAGATGCGGCGGAATTCATGCCGCGACTGCTCTTTGCGGTCAATAAGGCAAGCGCTTCGTGGCTGGATTGAAACAAGGAGAGTTAACCTAACTGCTGTTCGTGTAGCTACGCAAAGTAGGTGTGCAAATGCCTGACGACTCGCTCTCGGCTTCAGTCGCGAGCCTTCTAATCGAAACGGTACGCTATCTCTCTCAATGGCGGAAGAGCTTCAATCTGTTTCTGGCCGCCAAATACCAGGTACCGTCGCAATGCTATGGGCTAACGTGACGGAAGCGCACTTAGCAAACTCCACCGTGCTTATTTACAGCGCCCAAAGACGGACGGCCAACTAGAACACATGGGTGTCTCACTTGATAGTCCGTACCTGGAATATCAACGCGTCATCACGCACAACTTTGACCGGGACGAGTGTGCAGCTGTCGCCGATATGGTGACCACCATCAAAACGGTTGCTCAGGTCGTTCGACAGCACGCGGTACGCGTCCAGCCTGCGATTCGCAGCTATTTGTACACATACATTCAGCAGTTTGTGCAGCACACGCTGGTGGCGATCCTCCATCGAGCTGATAAGAAGAAACATGCTAGTGTCAAGGTCTTTCAAGAACTTCGACTGATGGTACGTGCGGATTGTCTGACTTGACTTGATGTGGCCCGTGCCTCATTGTTTAGCCTGGCGTTCATTGCAGTGCGGTGATTGGCTCCGGGATGATTTGCCTGTGGAAGACTACAAGAAGCGGCGAAAAGAGAGGCAACTACCCGAGTTGAAACGTCGTATGATCGCACCATCACGATCTCAACTACAGATGCTTCGAACGGCCGTTTGTGCGATTTACGCCAAGAGAACGAGTGGAGATGCGGATGCGAAAGCGAGCATTTTTGCTTTCCATCGCGAGCTAAAAAGGTGAGGAGCTCCTTTCAATGAGAATTTGGTGACATTGACTCAACACTTGTGTTTTGAACCATCCGCAGCTCGGATATCGATAAGCTCGACGCATTTTATACGCACTCTGCAGATTTCGACATCCTTCTCGACGTCGATCAGGTCGTCAGTGATCTCGGCTCGTTTCCAGAGGTGCTCTTCCGTGAGCTCTTCCTCGAAATCACCAAATCACCCCAACTGCCCGTCGACGATTCGTTACCGTGGCTCGTCGTCACGCGGACCACGATGGATGGGCAGCGACCATTAGATGCCCTCACCATGATGGCTCTGTTAGAGGTGTACGACGATGCCGTCGATTTTGTGATCTCCAGATCTGAACAAATGGCCGTGTGCAACGAAATCTTCGCTGAGGCCCGACTCTTCTTCGACAACATGATCTACTTGATCGGCAACTACGTGTTCACGGCAGTCAAGAGCGCCACAGCTCGAGCATTCTTGGAGGGTGAAAGTTTCAGTGATATTGGTGGGGTTCGCGCGAATGCCTCTCTCAGTAAGGACGCATCGAGCTTTGAGATGAGTCAGAATCTGCGCAAGATCGCCGGACTGCGGCAAGTCCGCTTCCTGGATGAGACCCACAACGTCATGCTTCTCGTGAGTGGCCACGTCAATGGCCGCTTCATGCGAGATCTGAAGTCGACCGTCTCGCGGTTATCTCGCGCAGACGCTACCATCCACGTCGCAGCGACCGACCTCGTTCAAGTTCTCCGTCATACCCACGGCCTTTTGAATGAGTACTTTACTCTCGACTCTTTTGAGGCTCTCTGGCAAGAGGCATCGACACGATACCCATCACCTCACGGAAGCAAACGTGATGATTGCACACGGCTCCAACGGATGGCGTCCGCGGCGATTACCCAAGATCTGGCCACCAGGTTCGGGTACAACGAGCGCACCCAACGATTCTATCGGACGCCGCTTGCGTTTGAGCTTCGTTCCTATGTCGCGAGGGCTCGCATCACCGATTCAGAGAATGTGCCGGCGACCAAAGAGACGGCAGTGTCCTCATCTAAGAAACTTCTCGACGGTGTGGGTCTTGATCGCGACTGTCGAGTCGGCTTTGAGCTCATCCACCAACCGTATCGAAGTTTCGTTGGGTACATACGCGCAGTTCGCCTCAATGGTCTCGCATACTCTGACGTCTCGCATGGTGTATTAGCGTGCAGCACATTACGGCCTTGTCAGCGTTATTGGCTCGGTCGGATGTTGTCCAACTCGTCGACGACTGCATCGACCTTGTCACGTCACAGGTGAGCGGTTGTGAATACTGAATTAGTCTCGGGACAAGGTGGTTGTCTGACGTCCGATATGCAGATCGAAGACGTTGTGCATCTCTTCATCCCCGTACTGGGGGCAGCGATTCCTCCCTATCGCCTTCCGAGGCTCCTGTACCGTACAGAAGGTGGGAAGATTGAATTGTCTTTTGGACAAGCGAATTGATACCTAACTTCTTGACTCGTTGGCGGCGACACCAGGATGCTACGGATACTTTGAAAGCAAGTTTCGCCACATGATGGAATCCAAGGAGCTGGAAGCTCACGTGTTCCATTGCCTGAGAATCATCGGCAACGCCTTGTTGGTTGTCCATTTCCTGGACGAAGTCACGGTTAGTGCTTTCACATTCTGTATGATATCAGTTGATATCTTACCAAAGATGTGTTTGGCAAGACTCGTGGAGATGACGGTCTACTGTTCCCCCGTGCGCTCCAGCGGCTGCACGGCTTCCTGGTTGATACTGAACTCGTCAACCAATGGGGAGTTGACGCATCATCGAACCCCGAGCACGTTGACAAGAAACCAGCGACTTTCTTCCTCGTCTGGAATGCACTGGAGTACCTGAGCTGCTGCTCGCCACGCCACGGCGCGTCGATTTGTCATCGTGAGGCCTATGGCGAAGGGGTCTCTTTCGCTGGATGCACGTTGTTGCACTTGCTCCGTCAGCGCAGCTTTTACGAGACGTGGAATCCGAGTCAACACGTGCTCCACACCCACGCGTATAGTGCCGTCCAGAGCGTGACGGCGGCGACTGTCCAGCAAGCTATGAAGAAAAGCAGAAACAGGTCGGGTTCCAATCCTGTTTCGCCTCGTGCGGCAGGCAGTGCTCAGGCCGTGGGCAATGCCGACGCAGAGATGATCGCCCAGACACGGCATTTCGTCACGCACGCCCATCAAATGCGGCGCACGTCCGACCATTTCTTTACGCTCCTTGAGAATGCATGGTCACCTACGCCCATAAGACGATCGCGTACCGACTTCGCCGCCCCCACGTAAGCTCTAGTAAAGTAGATCAATCTATTCAACGACACTATTAGGATGGGGATGATCCTCTCTCTCTCTCTCTTGCGGGCTTTTGCTTCATGAGAAGAAATAGAGCACGATGACCGCGAGCAAAAGGGACCCCACGCATCCGTAGGCCACGACCGCATGGTCCTGTAGCAAGTGCTTGTCCTTGGCGACGGCGTTCGCGAGTCCACCGACGCCGCCTACGGCCGGCTGTCCCATCGCAGTGCCGCTCGCCGCCGCGCCGCCGACGTCTTCGCTCGCCAGTAGGCTTTGCCTGAGTGCTTCCTGCTCCGCGACGCGCTTGTGGTGGAGAGCGACGAGCTCCGGAAAGAGCTTGCGGAAAATGGCGCTGCCCATGTTGGCCTCCAGCGACTGCCCGGCGTACTTTCGTTTCTGGACGTCGGTCGTGTTGACGCTGCCCAGCGTCGGCTGGCTTTCGAGCTTCACATGATACCCATTGTGAGACAAAAAGGCCACACTCCACCACAGCAACGACGACACCCACGCACCATGAACGAGTACAAGCCCGTGAGAATCGAGCTCACGGACCACATGGGGTTCCACGTTTCTGGGTGGAAGTCCGACATGCTGAGACAGAGCCGCTGGTTCGTCTTGAAGCGTCCGTTCGGGGTCATCATCAGCACGGACGGCGGCTTCATCGGGTACTCGGGCGGGAACTTGAGCACGCCGTGGTAGTAGCCGCCTTCGTACGGCGTGCCGGCTGTACCCGTGATAACATAGTGCCACTCAAGGATGTTGGACTCGAGCGGCAGCGCCTGAATGTTTTCCACGGGCTTGCGCTGCAGCGCGACGTACTCCTTGCGGAGCCGCTTGGTGGCCATCGCCGACGCCATTGTGGAAGATCGCGTGTGTCAAAACGTATGCCGAAGAGCTGCTGTCCAACGAGTA
>JAADWA010000149.1:0-47754 GCA_023335935.1 Pythium phragmiticola
CGAGAAGAGCACGTAGCCAATGCCATGGGCGACGAGAAAGACGATCGGGTAGGCCTGGAAGTCGTCGGCATTGGGGCCCGAGATCCAGAACGCGCCGAGCGCCGCGAGCACGACGAGCGGGATGAGCTGCGCCATGGCGAGCGCCTGGCCGCGGTGCTTGTTGCCGGCCTCGTCGGCGGGCATGGCTGACAGCGGCGTGCGCAGCACGTTCACAATGTTGCCCCAGATGAGGATAATGTTGCTCGCAATGAGCGCGCCGACCAAGAGGACCGTGGGCGTGATGGACGGCAGCAGCTCGAGCGCCCAGAACTCGGGGCCGAGCACGAACGTGATGAGGTGCACGCCCACGAGCGTGAGCTGGCCCTCAGTCACGCCGTAGTAGCCATTGCCGCACGACATGACGCCCGTGTGGTACTCGTCCCACTGGGCCATGTAAAACGAAATGGACACGGACGTGAGCGCGATGTAGGCCGGCCACGTGGCGCCAATGCGGCACGAGACGGCGGCGCCGAGCACGTTGAAGAGCGAGCAGAGCGCGTCGCAGCCGTGGTCAAAGAGCTGCCCGAGCGGCGACGACGAGCCCGTGCGGCGCGCCTGCTTGCCGTCGAGCGCATCCATGGTCTGGTAGAAGAAGAGACCGAGCGCGGCCTGCAGGTAGACCCAGCGCGGCGCCGCCTCGGTGAGATGCGGCGAGTACAAGACTTGGATGAGTGTGGACGCGACCATGACGCACGTGCCGACCATGGTCACGAGGTTGGGCGCCATCCACTCGGGCAGCCAGAAGACGGCGGCGTTCCAAAAGTGGTTGAGCTGGTTGTCGATGAACGTGTATGAGCCGCTGGCAATCCAGAGAACATGCAAAATCCAGAGAACACGTTAGACGCAGGCCTCCGTGGCGAGCAGCTACGCGTCTAACCACACGTACGGCTTGTACTTGTACGCGGCGATGCCCTCCAGCGCGGCCTTGGACAACATGGCTACTGATGCTACTGGTGCTGCTGCTGTCTTCTTCCTTGTCAAGAGTCCGTCTTCTTCTGCGCAATCGTGTCGCTCCGGCCGATGACACTCCCGCGCGAGAAGGTGATTGGTTCACGTCCGGACGAAATCGGTGTTAAGAGAACCTTTTTGAAAGAAAACGGATTTAATAGGAATCGACCAGTTCTTCAATTTCTCCTTCTTCTCAGTCACTTCTGGGACTTTGATGACGTCGTCAACCGGCGTGTACTGATTTAGCATCAACTTGATCAAGAGAGTCAGACTCAGATGGCACAAAATGCAACAAGGGCAAGTTGCGGCTGGACAACCCTCTGTGGTTGTTCGTAAAAGCTGTCTCCAAGATGGTTGTCATACGTAATATGTATCTCATAGACTGAAAATCAAACATTTACGTACTGTACGTAGATAGAGAGTGCCTTCTTGGTCTTCTCTAGGTGTACCGTCGCATGTCATTGACGTAACGGATGCTCACAAACACCTTGGCGTCCGGGAGCTCCGCGTCTTGGAGCCGCAGTCCAACTGGGTGGATCTCCAGCGACTGGTCCGACACGATCGACTTGAAGCTCAGCAGGCTGGCATCGTTTTCATAGTCGTCGTTCTCGTCCACTTCGACTTCGATTTCGTCCGACATGAAATTGACCAGCGACGGACGGCCCATGCGCTGGCGCCACGACTCGTCCCGCACTTCAACGGCCGTCGAGCTCGCCGTCGCGAGCTCGTTGAGGATACTGCCGTTCATGCGCTTGCGTCGCCGCAGCCGCAGCTTGGCCTGCGTGTCGGCGAGGATCTTGGCCGGCACGCCTTCATAGTCGCGGTAGATATCTTCCATTGAAAGCCGCACGCGGCCCAGCAACTTCTTGGGCACGGGCTTGCGCTTGTGGAGCAGTCGCACTTCGATGAACGTGTCGAGCGATGCCACGGGGATGAGCCACGACTGATCAAATTTGGGGGACCCCGTGTGGTGGAGCGTGGAGCTCTTGAACTTGGCAATATCGTGGGCCGGACCGCCGGGTGCCTGCTGGTACACACGCACGACGGCCTGCGGGTTGGACTTCTCGGGGAGTCCTTCCGCGTACAGCACGTGGAGCTCCACTTCCGTGATCACGTTCGAATCGGAAAGCGACTTCAGATAGCTGCCGCCGAGATCACGCGCGGGGCGCCGCGTGCCGTCAAACGTCTTCTCGTCTAGCAAATGGGTCGTATTGCTGACCGACATTGAGAGTTTCTCGACGACGCCCAGCGTGCCGACAAACGGCGACGCCACGAGCTGCATCGTGCCACGCCCGACGCCCTTGGCAAATCCCTTGAGGCCGTCCTTCTTGGCACCGCGCACAGGCTCCTTGACAAATCCCTTGACGCCGTAGGCGATACTCTTGCCAAACACAACGCCGCCCTGGAGCACACCCTCAGGCACGTGACGCGGTTGCTCCGATTCTTCCTGGCTTTCGAACTTCGTCGCCTTCTTGACGACATCGCCCAGGCCGTTCGAGACCTTGCCAATCGACCGCATGGGCGCGCCAACGACCGTCTGGACGATCGTCACTGCACTCTGGCCCTTGCGCATCGACTTGCCACTCACGTCGCGCTTGAACTGGCGTGCGGCCAGTGCAAAGCCGTCCACAATGTCGGTCGCGAGTCCGACGGGATCGCCCAGCATCTCCACAGACCCAACAATCTTGTACCACTGGCCCAGCACGGCATAGACAATGTCGAACACGACCGTCGTGATGAGATCGTACTCATAGAAGAAGCGATTCGTGTAGATGATCTCGTCAAACGAAAACTCGGGCGTGACGTGGGCGATGCCGCCCACAATACTTCCGATGGTAGTACCCAAAATGGAGGAAATACCTTCGCCACGGTCCTCTGCGGTCGAATCAAAGACCAAGTGGAACTCGTACGGAGTCATGCGCCACTTCTTGAAGTACAGCAGCATACCGCCCAGTGTCGCGTGGTCGGGCACGTTGACCTGGATCGTCAAGAGCTGATCCTTGTAGTCGACGCCTTGCTGGATCTGTGTCTCTTCATCACTCGACGGGATAAACTCCATGAGCAAGTTGACGAGCCCAAGCACGTACTCCAAATTGAGCTTCATCGCCATAGAGTTGACTTCCAGTTCAAAGTCGTTCACGATTGTAATACCCGTTTGCTTGGGCAGCGTGTCCAATGCCATGGTGAAAAACGGCCGCTCACCGTCCTGCGGCAGCCACCCTTCGCGCTTGTCGCTGTTGAATCCACTGTCGAGTGGCGCGAATACCACGGGGTACAGCGCATGCGGCGTCATGTCGTCAATCTGCATGTGGTGCAGACTAAAGACGATACGCCGCGAGTGCAAAGGCGACGTCAGCTTCATATTCTCGAGCGTCAAGTTCATGACTTCCTGGGGGTGGCGGTCCACGATCGTCAAACCAAACCCATGGATTCCCACGTCAATCACCGTGTGGCTCAGCCAGTCGTTGAGCTCCGCATTGAGCCGGTTGGCAGCGTACGTCGACGTATCGCCGACTGCAAACACGCGCGTCGAGCCGTCAATGTACACTTCCGAGTACAGGCCGTCTGACATGAGCATGGCGCGTGGGCCGATGTGACGCACGTCAATCAGCGTGGGAATCTTCCATTGCAGCGGTGTGACCCGGAGCTTGCGGTCTTCCATGAGCGGATCCGACCACACAAACGAGTGGGACTCGAGCGGCTTGATCACAACTTCTTCGGCGTTCTTAACACCGTTCTGGACATACCTGAAAGCATGGCGCGTCGAGCGATTCTCAATGCGGTATCGCGGCGTCTTGGACACGTCCTCAATCGCGGCAATGATGCTTTCCTCGACATTCTGGAACGCAATATTGCACGCTGGCCCATCGCCGAGACTGCCCCGGGTCCACAAATTGAAGTCATCGCCGGCCTTAATCGGTACGACTGGTGTCCACTCGCCAATCTCCTTAAGCGCCTCGTCGCAAAACATATCGCGCAGCCGCAGCCCCGTGTGGTGCTTTTCATTGCCCGCAAAACGGTACGCAACCAGCGCCTCGCCTTGATTAAGCAGTACGTTGGCCGACGTGGCATCCCCTCTCAACGCACTGCCACGCAGCTTCTTGTCGAGCATCATTGGCGTGACCTGCAGCGGTCGCGGAACGCGGTTGACAACAATGACACGAGGCGAGATACGGAAGATCTTGGAGCGGAAGAACTGGCCAGGCGCCGCGAGGACCTCGTACGCAACGACAAAGGAATGGTCGCTCGCGCCAAACTCGCCTTTGTAGCCAACGCTCGACATATCCAGTGGCGTCGACCAGTCGACACGTTCGAAATTCGGGAGGTATTTCTTCGTCTCTCGTGCCAACAAAAAGTCGCTCTCGTACGCGCGGGGCGTTTCTTGAAAGGGACGAATGCTCAGCATGGCCTTGGTCTCGGGTGCGTTCGCCAAGAGCGGAATGTTCTTGTCGCCGTTGAAGTACGTGCGGTGCGAATCGATCGCACACATGACACCGCCCTTGGACAAGCGAAACTTGAAATCCAATCCGCTGCGGTTCTGGATCCAGTACGGCACGAAGAAATTCAGGCTGCGAGCCGACTTCTCCTGCCATTGCTGCTGCACGACCGCAAGCGGACCACCATTGTCGCCTCCTTCGCCACCAAAGCGGATCTCGAACGTCTCGGAATTGAAATCTTCACGCTTCGCCTGGAGGTTCACCATGAACGCCGGACTCCACGAGTCGCCACAGTTCGACTCGCTCGCACAAAGGCGCACCTTCATGAGCGCCGGCTGGTCGAGGTCGAGCCCAAACACTTGCACACTCTTACCGCTCTCGACATAAATGCGTCGCCCGTTCACTTCATTGACGTATTGGAAATAATCAATGTTGCCCAGCGTCGAGACGGTCTTCGATGACTTCTCCGATCGACCGAGTTTGAACCCCCCAGTGCTACTCAGCATATCAGCGGGGCAATCGCGCGTCTGCACGATTGCATACTCGATTCCACACGGCAACACATTCAGGATTTGGAGCTGCGGCAAGATGACAATCGACCACGTGCCGAGCAAGGAATCGTTCACGGAGATCTTCTCAACGACTTGCGTGGGCTGGTTGTCAATCACATTGGTCGATGGGTACACCACTTCCTTGCCCGGGGGAACGTACACATCGAGATCCGGAAGCGGCACACCCTTGCCCATTTTCTCGTTGATCATTCGTGAGGAGGAGAGCGAGAGCCGTGCCGATTCGCCACGCAACGCACCCTTGGCGTGGCGCTTTTCAAATGACGAGAGGGTCTTGTAAATGCGCTGCTCCTTGACCGATAGAGGCAAATAGTTGCTCCACTCAGTCTCTCCAATCTGACGGATCGCAAAATGGCCCACACCAACGAGATCGAGCGGGATTGGAATCGAGCCTTGCGGGGGTACGACATAGAAGCGCTCCTTCTCGACAGTGCTGCTGGGTTGCGCGGGGTTATGGATCGATACTTCGTGGCGCGCGTCGACCAGCAGACACTCTGTCGCTTTGGCCGTGTCGTTACGAATGAATTCGGCGCCAGTCACTTTGACTTGGAGCCCATACACACCGTCGACACTAACGTGGACCGAGACCAGTACGGGGAGGTACAGCTTGACACATTGGCTGTAGTACGAGTCGATCCATTCATAGTGCGGATCCATCTCGCGCACACGACGGAGGCACGCGTATGCGCGTTGCAACTCTTGGTATGTGGGGACATCATCAGCATTCAGCAGCGCCACCGCTTCTTGGTACAAATACGCGATCGATTTCTCGGCCTCAACGTCTTCAAAGTATGGCGTCAGCTCGTACACTTGCGTGTGGCCGATCGATGAGATGGGGATATCATGGAGCGGCTCAAAGCCTTCAATTTCGAGCGTGACGAATCGATCCACGGTCTCGCGCATCTTGGCAATGGCAATCTTGAACTCCTCCAGCGACACCTGACCCGACCCGTCTGTGTCAGCAAGCGCGATGAAATCTTCGACGATCTTGTCGAGCTCGCCGTCGCTGGAAAAGATACTATCGCTGCGCGTAAACACCGACGACGCGCCGCTGCTCTCGCGGCTGTAACTGCCATGGCGACCACGCTTGCGGTTCTTCAGCTCTTCTTCAAACACTTCAAGCAACACCGTTCGCACTTCGTTCACGTCGAGTTCGCCACTCCTGTCCTTGTCAGCATTGCGGAACGCCTGGCGCAGCTGCTTCTCCTTGAGGGACTGCTGCTCGTTTTCTTGAAGTTCTTCGTCTTGCGCCAGCAACATACACGCGTGGGCTTCACAGGGAGGCACCGAGCTCACGGCCGTCACGGTCTCGCTTCGTGCGCGGCTCTTCGTTCGTTTCTTTGCCACGACATAGTACGTAAAGTTGGCACCAGTCTCATTGAGCATCCAAAAGAGCCCGCCTTCTTCCTTGATGTGCGGCCGCGCGCGCGCGGCCTGGGCTTCAACCTTGGTAAACGTCGCCAGTGTTGTGTTCACTACTTCCATGAACGCAAACGTCACGTTGAGCTGAAAGTATCGGTCTGACGTAAACACGATATCGAGATGATTCTCTGGATCTTTGCGCATGTCGAGCGTGCCTGGAAAGTACTCCATGAACGGCTCGGCCTGGCGTGCGCTCGGATTGTAATAATTGCCGTACACGGCAAAGCTCAGCTTCGCGACTCCATAGTCATTACTGTGGGCGCGCTTGCGCACAGCCAACTCGGCATCACTGCTCGGGAGTTCGCCTTCCCAGACCGCGAAATTCGCATAAAACGCGACTTCTTCTGCCGAGATCTCGATCGACGGCACACGGGTTGCCAAGTTTTCGTCAATGAGACGGATGTAAAAGCCGCCAAACGACGTCGACACGACTGTCTGGATAAACATGTGCAGGTGCTGGGCTTGTTGGTGCTGCATGACAGCATTCGAAGCTGGCCCTTGCTCGCTGTCGAAGCTCGAAAGCAATTGGTCAATGACGTTGCCACGGCTCCCCATGTCCATGCCCTTGGTCAACAGCCATCGCGACTTTTCCGCAGGTTTCACAAGCGACGGGTTCACCAAGCGATTCCAGGCCTCTTGAGCGTACTCGTAATTCTTGAACGCACGCACCATTTTCTTTTGGACAATCTTCGCCGGAATACCGCAGAGCGACGACCGCGTCACACCGACTTGCGATTCGTACCGCTCCCAAAACTGCAAGAGCGCGGCCATGTCAGCCATACTCGCGTTGTGACCCTTCATCATGGGTACACTACTGCGCGGCCGTGCCGGATCATTGTACTCGTGGCCCGTGAGCGACACGACGCCACGATGGAGGCGATGGTAAATTAGCTTCTTGCGGCCAAGCACACTCTCAAATTCTTCCAGAGAGACATCGCCACTACCGTCCCGGTCCACAATGAGCAAAAACTCGCGCACGGTCGCGTCAAACTCTTCCTTTGTGAGGTTCTGGCAGTTCGCGACGCTCTCGATCAGCGACGCAATCTCGTCCGCGTCCAGCGTGCCGCCGCCATCGACATCTCGCGTTTGAAACTCCGTCTTCAACCGCTCCATGAAGCGCTGTTCGTCGAGCTGCTTCTTGGCGTTTGCAATACGTTGTTCTCGCTCTTGGCGGCCTCGAAGCACTTCGGCATCTTCTTTCATCGACTCATTGAGCGAGGCAACAATGCTCAGTAGCACACCCAAATCCGTGGCAGACATGTTCATGGCAAAATCCGACATACGTAGCACGACCTTGCGGCGTGCCTCGGCTTTCTGGCGCTTTCCTGGTTCTGACTCAAGGGCCTCTTCGGTTGCCCGCCGCAATTCTTCGTGATCGACTTCAGCGATTTGTTTGGACGCCAGTGCCGTACGTGCGACTCCCCACAGCTTGGCGCCCGACTTCTTCTTCTGCATCGTGCCTTGCTCCGACGTGCTCGGTGGCTTCGGGGGCTTTCCGTCGCCGACCACCATCTTGTAGCCCAAGAGCATATCGACCCCTTCGCCTTCAATCTCTAGAATCGTGCGCACTCCGGCGCGGATTTCGAGGTCAATCGCATCGTCCAGAATCACAATGCGACACGGTTGCAGCGCGACATCGACGAGCTCCATTTCGATGGCTTCGTGGCGCGACGAGCTCGCGACTTTCAACGTCATGTCGGTCGTAAACGCCAGCACGTGGGACGTCAGAGTCTTCGAATCTCCCAGCAGACAAATCTCACACCGGCTCATCGCAAACTGACTGCGCATCGACATGCCGCCAAGCAGCAGCGGCGAGTACTCTTGGGGGACTTCGCTGCGGTACACGGGCACCATGGCTTCGCGGTCCTCTGGCGACAGCGGTGTGTTCAATGTCGAGTACGCGAGGTACCGCATCTCCGTGGTTTCGTCCTCACTGAGTGCCGGCAAAAAGACCTTGGTCACGTGGAGCAGCGGATCAAAGATCATGAGCAACGTCAAATCTTCGAGGGCCACGTCGACATCCAGGTGGCCACCGCCCGATTGCAGCATGCGCACGACCAGGAGGTGACGTGCACCGGGGTTCTGGTCCAGGAGTCGACGAAACACGTTGGTGGGCACGTCACGTTCGTCCAGCATGCCGAACCGTTGAATCTTGAGATCCAGATCCAGTGCCGTGTCGTCGACTGGCACATTCTCGAGGGCGTACTGGAGCCCGAGACCGAGATTGCACGCAAAGAGTGACAGCAGCACAATGTCGGTATTCTCCAGCAACTGCACTTGCGCATACGCGACGTTGAGCGCCAGGCCAAACGAGTGGAACATGGGCGGTGCCACAAACTCGGGCACGTACTTGGTCACCGGGCTCGCGATAAACGTCCGCAGGTCCTTGCGGCGCTTCAGAATGCCGCTCGTGTGGGGCAGCACGACGCCGCCCGACGGAATCGTCCAGTCGAGTGCGACCGACCGCAAGTATAGCAACCGACTCGCCAGTGTCTTCGCCTCGAGGACTTCAAGTCGCTCTTTGCGCGCCTGGATCTCTTCCTTCTCGCGGTACGTTGCCACGAGCTTGCGAAAGAAACTCGTCTCGTTGTCGAGTTTGTACTGCGCCTTGTACAGCTCCATGTACTCTTCGACTTCCGCACCGACAATCTCGACACACGACGACTCGTCGAGCACGAGCGCGCGCTGGAACCAGTCGGCATGGAACGACAGTGGCCGCAGCAACTTGAGCAGTTTCGTGAGCTGCATGGGACGCAGCTGCACGCAGATATCGCTGGGGAACGAGATGGCGACTTCCAGCGCACGCTTCTCCGGGATCGCGCCCATGAGCAGACTCTGCATAATGAAGGGCATCGAGACCTGCATCTCCATGGTCAGCGGACGAATCACGTAGCTCGGCGTGTCCGTGTACGCGACGGGGTTCACAAACAGCGCGAATTCCGAGACGCGAATGAGGCGCTGGCGCGTGGTCGGTGACGCGCGGGGCGTCGTCGCCTGGATCGCGCGGCCAATCTCAAACTTCTCAATCGCAATGCCAATGCCCGAGGCCGAGTACTCGTCGCGGATCGTCACGCTCAGTCGTGGCATCGCGATCACAAACGAGTCGAGCACCATGTCGACGTACCGCTGCCACGCCGGCGGAGATGACAACGCCGTGGGCGTGGCTTTGCCCTTGACGTCCTGTTGCTGCTTCACGGTAGCGCGTGCAGCCGCCAGATCCTTGATCTTTTGGATGACCGTCGCGGTCCAGGCGTTGACCTTGGCGATGCGCGCGGCCGCAGCGTCCTTGACAGCCTGCTGAAAGCGTTGGAGGTTCTCTTCGCGCATAGCGAGCCACTTCTCCGGTTCATTCACGCTCAGTCCGAGCTGCAGACCGGCAATCTCCACCGTCGACTGCAGCGGCTTGGTCATGTCCGTGTCTTTCGCCAACATTAGTCGCCACGGCAGCTCGAAGCGCACGAGGCCGATGCGCAGAAACTCGAGGTCCATGGGCATGCCCAGCATGGGCTCAATAGTCGCGAGCAGTGCGCGGCCGAGCGAGAGGCCGTGGAGAGAAAAGACGCCGTCGCGCAACGACCACGAGACCGCAAATTTCTCGCCCACGTAGGCGCTGGCAAAGCGCTGCGCCGCCAGCGAGAGCAGGCGGTCGCCAACGGCCATAAAGACCGCGAGACCCGTGGCGCTGAGCGCCGTGAGCCACAGGAGCGCGGCCACGAAGAACCCCATGTTCCCTCAGGCTTTAGTGTCGGTTTCCTTGCGGTGCGGTGGGGAAATGAGGGGCGGCGCGTTGGAAGAGAGGATCCTTCTCTGATTTGTTGGCAAGTTGGGGCAGAAATCTAGAGAGATTGTTGGCGACGTTGGTGTTGGCGTTGGTGTCGTGGGCACGCGAAGAGGTTGTGACACGACACGACCAGAGCAGATCGCGGAATCGTTCGATTGTTTTTAGTGGAGTTTTTGTTTTGCTTCACGCACGTGGCCTGATTATGCAAAATGCGCGACAGTTGCTTTTTTGGGATGGGAGAAAGGGCGGAAGCTGGACTCCAGTTCTGGACTGTTCATTGAGGTGGTCCACAAAAATATGTCATCTAGTCTGAGCCAATCGGAATGCCCCAATCGGTTTTTCGCCGATACACGATTGGGCGAAAAGCATTGACGGTTTGAGTGTCTTGTGTTGGATCGCAGAGACAACGAACCTCAGAAGCTGCAGATATCTTTCTGGCAGCTCATTGCAGCTCATTTCTGGCACATTGCTGCCCGCAGACCGAAGATTGGGGTCTGCAGGAGTACCCATGAAAAAGTTCCAAAAAGAAACACAGATCCACTTGGACTTGGGACGGTGAGTTTTGGTTCCAGTTTATTTGTTTGCTTTCGTGAGCACAGAACCGTTCTCGGGCCCAGGATCGGCATTTGTTGTGGTGACGCAGCGCCAGAGAGCACTCGCGTCCAGAGCTCGTGATAATACGTTAACACCACTATTCAGCAAATGTACTATGTTTGGCGTTCCCCCAACCTCATGATTCATGATGCCCTGATGTAATGCTCGCCAATCCAGCCAATCAACGGCACGACCTGAGGCAAACTTCAACCTCGTTGGAGTGACCACGTGATGGTCACCATCCAGACGCCTCTGGATTCCAGAGGAGTCTCAGTCCAGCGCCGCAACGTTCGTGTTTGTTGCACAAGCCACAGGACGTTGCTGTTGGACAACTAGTTCGCGCAAGATTTCAGCGCGGGTCAGCGCTCGAATTGGGAACCCGGAGCTGTTGCTGTTGGTGTTCACACATGTCGCAGACATGGTCTCATTGTCGTCTTCCTGTTCCGTTGTGTCGTCGTCCTCGAGCTGGTCCACCTACAGTGTCCACCGAGTGTATCCATTTCCCAGCCGTCAGCCACACCCAGTACAAGTCTCTCTTATCAGAAAAGAGCTCAAACGTACCATAGAGGGCAGCACCGTGGGGCGATGGAGAAACGGCGACTCGCGCGCCTGCTGCTCGAGCTGTGCCCACGAGCGACGCGCGTCACCAGCATCGCGAAAGAACGCGCTGGCATCACGCTGGAACACGATGGGTTCAGTTGACGCCGACTCAGTGCTGGACGTCACTACTGAAGGCGGAAGAGAAACGTCTTGTGGCGACTCCTGTGGCGTGTTACAAGACGCAGTGACGAAAGCGTCCTCATGAGACGCTGCGGCCGTCTCACGCGCAGTTGGCGGCGGCAGCAGCGAAGGTGCCGGTGGCTTCGCCGGAGCTGCGTTCACTGCGGAGGGGGGCGGTGGCGGAAAGATAGGAAGCGCCGCCGAGACTTCTGCGATTCCTCGCGCTGGGGGTGGTGGCGGAGGCGCGTCCAAGTCTTGAACTTGCAACGATACGGACTGTGGTTCTCGTCCGCGCGCAATCTCGTTCTCCTTTTCTTCCGCCCAAAACTTGGCCCCGATCTTGGTCACACCGTCACCCAGCACCTCGTACCGGTCGCGTGTCGAGTCCCGATGGGCCGCCTCTATCCGCTCGTCCCAGACGGCTCGTTCCGCCGGTGTGAGCTTGATGTACTCCTGCTTGGTGATCGCGCGGAACCCACGAAGATCGACGTCTTCCTCACGCAGCTCTTCGAGCTCCAGCTGCTGGTTCTCCAACCTGCGGGCCTTTTCCTCCTCAATCTCTTGGAGGCGACGTTCGCGGACCTGGGCTTGCCAGTCGCGGAAGGCCTGCAAGTCGCGCTTCCGGTCGGCATGCTCCTTGTCGACGAATGCGCGCTTCGCGGCGAGCTCGGCGTCGTGTCCACCCGTCGCCCACGCTTCGACACTGGCTCGTTCAATCGGGAAAATCGGTCGATCCAAGAACGCCAAGTGCGGCATGGATGAGATGAAGACCTTGCGAAAGTACTTGGTCTTGGACACGACGTCATTCCCCGTGATCCGCAACGCACGCAGCTTGGGGACTTGCTTCAGCACGACCAGCACGTCCGTATCATTGATATGGTTATGGCTGATATCTAGATTGGACAGCTCGGCGCAGTTTGCGAGTTCCACGAGGTCCTCACTCGACTCGAGGAGGTTCCGTGAGAGGTTGAGCGACGACAACATGGGCAGACACGCAAGGCCCGTGACGTGTCGGATGCGGTTCTCACTGAGATCCAGTGTGTTAAGTTCTCGGAGGTTCTCAAGGTTCTCGATCTTCTCAATGAGGTTCTTGCTCATGTACAGACAGCGCAGGCTCACTAGCGACGCGAGATTCTCGAGCCGCGAGAGGCCGTTGGACTCGAGCCACAGCGCCTTGAGGTTGTAGTACGGCTCGAGCCCCTCGATCTTCTGAAAGCCCTGAAAGTGCGCATACAAATTGTCGTTGAGCTCGGGCGTCTCGTACCCTTCGTTGTCGACGCACAGCTCGCGTAGCGTCTCGGCGTCCATGAGCGGGATGCGACCCTTGCGCTCGTCGCGGAATCGCTGCTTCTCACGCTCCCGCAATCGCGCGAACGTCGACTCGACGCTCTCGGGTTCCGTCGCTACGGGCATGGCTTGCGTTGGTTGTTGCGTGGGGGTGAGCGGAGTTGCGGGAATGACATGAGCTGTTCCATTGATTATGATCGTGAAAGGACACGGCTTTTCGCCGATCTTCCTTTGCCTTTGACGAATATAGCCATGCAGGTTTTCGAAAATTACACAACTACCTAACACTCATCTCTGACTCTGAGTAAATGTCTGAGTCCATGCATTTCTGTTGGTGCAGCACTGCTTGTACGAACGGATCATGAGCAAGCGTGGCGCCGTCGCCCATGGCGCGCTCCAGCGGTGCGTTCACAGGGCCTACTGTGAGAGAGTATAGCGTTCCCATAGAGAAAGAGAATCTAACCATGTCGATATCTAGTCTACCATACGTGTACACGGCGTCGGAGATCCAGGAGATGCGCTTCTGGCGCGCGAGTCCGCGCGAGAGCAACAAGATTGGTGACCCGGTCAAGCGTGCGCGCAACCACACGTCGAGGCTCATCAACGCGCAGCTCACTAAGCTATCGGCCATCACGCGCCAGGCATCTCTGCAGTTCCCCGCACTCAAGCTCATGCAGCCTTTCGAACGGGTACGTGATGATAGTTCCTCAGAATTGTGTCCATCTTCTAACACGCTTCGATAACAGGAAGTCGTGCTGCTCACGCTGGGCAAGGGCACGTACGAAAAGAACGTCCAGCTGCTGCGGAAAGTGTATGCGCAGCTGCATAACGTGGGCAAAGAGTTCGAGGCCGAGGCGCAAACCCAGCGCACCAAGCAGGAGGCAGAGGACTGCGGTCACCTGGCCATTGAGGTGCGCCCTGTAACTGGTCATAACTACTGGAGGCTCGGTCTGATAGTCTCACTTGACTGGATTAGAAATTGCGGGAGGTCGTGGACAAGAACGCCGACTCGCTTCGCCAGATCGCTGCGATGACCAAGACGCTGCGAGGGCTTCCGTCCGTGGATCTAGAGAAACCGATCTTTGCGTTTGTCGGGGCACCGAATGTTGGCAAGTCGTCGCTAGTGCGCGCGCTCTCGACGGCGTCTCCTGAGGTCAGTACGCGATAGCCAAGCCTGTCAATTGTCGCTGGAGTATTCACACGGGTTTATGTCTCGTGCAGGTGGCCAACTATCCATTCACCACTCGAGGCATCACAATGGGCCACATTTTTGTCGACGGCATCTCCTACCAGATCGCCGACACGCCGGGCCTCATCTATCGCCCCGATGACCAGCGGAACGCCATTGAGAAGCTCGCACTTGCGATGATCGAGAAGACGCAGGCGGTACGTACTTGTTCTCCTTTCTTGACGTTCAACTTTCCGTTCCTCACCGCTCCTCGGAAAAGGCCGTGGGCTTTGTGTTTGACCCATCAGGAAGCTCGGGGACGCCTCTCGAGGACCAACTGCGTCTCCGTGACGAGCTCCACACGCGTGTAGAGGACACGGGGGACACGCACGCGTGGATCGACATCATTTCCAAGATCGACGTGCCTGTGCCCGAGATCCACGAGCTCCAAACACAGCTCCCCGATGCACTCCTAGTTTCGTCCGAGACAAACCAGGGGCTCGTGGAACTCGGTGCTGAGATTCGTCAAGTACTCGTGGGGGAGCCGCAGAAGTGAGACCAAACAAATAGCAAGAGAGTTTGTTTTAACGCACTGGGTGGGATCTCCTCGCTCTCGTCCTCATATTATCAGTTTAGAGATCGAGCAAGTTGAATTCCTCTCGAAACATATTCACGTCCCGCGTGTCGGCCTTCTTGACCAGATCGAACCGTTCCATACACGTGAAGCAAATTCGCAGGTAGCTCCAAATGTGGTCGGCGCGGTTGTTCAGGTTGAGCGCCTGGAGGTAGCACTTGGTCGCCTCTTCATAGTTGCCCAGATTGGCGTGGCTGATGCCCAGGTTGAGCCACCCGCGTGCATACCGCGGCTTCAGTTCCAGTGCACTACAGAGGACACAACATAATCACCGAATGAGCTGAGCTCATACACAAGTCCATACTGAACACACAACGCACCGGTGGTAGGCCGGGATGGCTTCGGCCGAGCGCGACGAGTTGGCGAGCGTCGCGCCAAGCTTATTCCAGAGAGAATACTCGGACGGGCGATCGCCGGCCGCCGCGCGAAATGACCCGACGGCCGCGTCGTAATCCTTTGAGACGTTGTACAACACGCCCAGAACGACCTGCACGTCTGAGTCGGCCGGGTCATGGGCGCGCGCTTGGAGCATGAGCTGCATGACCTCGTCCATGAGCGACCCGTCGCTGTACTCGTCCACTTGAATCTCGAGCCCGTGGAACTTGGGGTTGTGCTGCACCCACGCCTTGAGCGTCTTCAGCGCGCCCTGCGGGTTGAGCTCGTTGACGTTGCTCACACCGAGTGCGAGCAGCGCACTGAGGTTATAGGGATCTTCTTCGACGGCGCGCTCGAGACACACGATCGCGCTCTTGTCTTCGTCGTTCTCAGCGTGACACTCGCCCAGCAAACGCCACGCCTCGCTGTTCTCCGGGTGCTGCTGAACTTCGGCTTCAAACGCCAAGATCGCATCGTCCAGATGACCCGACTCAAAGAACGCGACGCCGCGCTGGAAATTCTCCGTCTGCTCCTTGAACGGATTGTCGGCCTTGTACACGTACTCACTCGATTGCGCCACCGCATCGTCCCACACATCTTCAAACGGGTCCGAGATCTTGGCTTCCTGCATGGCCTTTTCCCACATGGCTTCGAGATTGTCCGCGTCGCCCCACGCCGCGTCCATTGCTTTATCCGTCTCTGTACGCGAATCCGTCCACGCGTTGTCCATGGCTTTCTCTTCGGCGTGGCGCGCATCGTCCCAGGCGCCGTCCAGGCCCCTCGCCGCCTGCTGCGTGGCGGCGTCCAGGAACGCCTGCTCCATCGTGGCGGACGGACCGCTCGCGGCCCAGGACGCCTCGTACTGGTCCCGATTCGTACGCACCTCGCCCTCGCTCGCGTCGCCCCACGCGCCCTCCAATGCTCCTTCTGCGCGCACGCCTTGGGCACCTGTGACATCGTTCTTCTCTTCGTCCAACTCGACTTCGCCGGCACTCACTTGGTGCATAAACTTGAGAAACTCGCTGTTTTGCCATTTCGGGTCAGGGTTCTGACTCATGGTCCGCGCCATTTCGCCAGAGACTTGCATGGTCTCGAGCTTGCGCGAATCCGGAAGTGCCGCCGTCACATTTTCCTGCTGCTGCTGAGCGACCATGTGCTGAGCATGGTAGTGGATCGGAGCCTTGGTTTCCTCCCACGCGAGTTCGGCATGGGACTTGCCGGCTTGCCCCCAGGCGTCGTCCAGATGCATGCCCTGGAAGTCACCCACCCACGCGTCCTGCATCTGTCGCTGGTGCATCTGCATCTGGTGCTGCTGATGGCGGTGGTCCTGGGCCATGCGCATGTGCTGGGCTTCTTCAAACGCCGCCTCCATTGCGTGGGCGTGCGCGTGGGCCTGCGGCTGGAACGCCATGTTCTGCGGCGCAGCCGCCGCGCCGTTGTGCTGCTGGAAAGCTGCCTCCATCCGTGCGCGATGCATGGCCTCCTGCTCGAATCCCTGGATCATCTGCGCGTCGGCACCGCGCGCAAACTGTTGGCGCTGCATGTGCATGGCCATGGCTGGCGGCGGCGGCGGACCGCCAGCGGGCCCTACGCCTCGCCCACGTGCCTGCGACTGGAGCACGCTGTCCAGCGCCTGGGAGAGCGGGTTCTGCGCCGCGACTGTGCCGTCCACCGCGCATCCATTGCCCTGCACGATCTTGCCTAGGATGTCCATACTATTCTTCGTGGGCCTTGCTTCCTGCTTGGCACAGAGAGAAGGAGAGAGAGAGAGGGGCGGCTCAAACCTGTTTAAACGTATATATGTTGGAATGCGGCTGGGACCACTGTGTGGATGTAGGAACATATATTCAAATAGAGAGGTTTTGACGTTGATTGGCTGCATACGTAAACGGTCGACGGTGCTGTTGAAGTTGGCCCTGGTCCTGGTGCAGTTCATTGCAGGATAAAGCAGCAACCACCTCAAGGCACTTTGTCGAGGAACCATTCGTGGCAGACACCTACGCCTATTAGCGACTCGGTTGGTTGCCACTGGTGTGAGCGGTGGCAGGAAGCCGAGACAACGGCAAGTAACGGGAGATAAGACAGCGATCCAAACGCCCTGCAATACCGAGGAGGCGCCAAACAGCGCGAGGACTACCAAGAGTCAAATTTGCGGGATGGCTCGCAAATTCATTGAACTGCCTGTACGATTACGAAGCTGATGATCAGCAGTGCAGTCTGAATTAGCAGCTGACGGTTTATGTCTGCAAATCAGCAGGGCATTTGAGTCAATTGACTTGTTACTGATGGAACTTCCCGATTGGAAGTTTGGCATGGGGATCTGCGGATTTTTTTCTCTCGCTGGGATCCGTATGAAACACTGGGTACAGTACTCCCACAGCCATGAGTTAAACTCACGGCTGCGGGGTTGTTTCTGGATCTGGATCCACCCGCCAGAGTGCAACTGGAATTGGATCCGCCCAGATGCAGTTTCGGGCAAGCAACTGGGAGTTGACTCCTCCCATCTGCCAGGTAAGCTTTCCAAGACCACATCTCTGTCGTCTGGTCCAGACGAATCCTTCCAGACTCTAGAAGGATTTCTCTCATCCTTCCGAACAAAGCGGCCAAAAGAGGTCCTGTTGGAATGCTGGATTGAGCATCTCGCTCTCTTCAGCATCGCGCTAGGAGATACCCGTAATAACAGCTGCAAAACTTCAATACCGTAGCACGAGGTGCATGGAAACATCATGGATCATGGACTGTGGAGAAGCAACTGACGACTCCAGGATTTTCCTAGTATCTTGGCTTGTGTCACTGGATCGCAGGTGACAGAGGTATGGTGAACCTGTGGAGCCACGTTCAGAGAAGGCATGCGTGGTGGAAATATCTCATGCACATGGTTTGGTCTAAACGCCCCACTGTCAGTGGAGTGAACTTCCGGAGCCACGATACTGGCAGAGAGCACGATACACGTATTGACCCAGAGAATATCCGCTGGATTCTAGGTCACGTTCACCGTGATGCTTGGCACGAGCACTGGGCAAACAGAGGAGCCATTTAGAGGTTATTTGCTTCAGAACCTAGGTTGACTGCAATCCGCCGCGATTGACACAACAAACGAGGAGTTTCCCTGCATCAGGCTCATGCTGATCTTTGTCATAAGAGCGAGCGTCATTTGACGTATGTCGGATTCCTTCCTGGTCAGGTCAACAACGCATGTTCATCGGCCATGACATGGGCCAGGACTCTAAATTTACAGCAATCATTGCGAAACCGATCTAAAAGTACAGAAATTGTCTCGTCACAGGCTGGCTGACAGCTTCTAGTGCCATATCTCTATACCTTTTTACATTGCATGCGTAGAATCGTGGGTTTTAACCCTAGTCCTCGGCCTTCGGCCTGCGGAGCCAAAAACCGAGCTCCGCTCGATTTGGAAGCCGAGGTGGTTTTATGGTCACTATAGTGCGGGGAGGGATGAAACACCCTCTGTGTTTATCGACATTTTCATTGTTCATTTGTGGTACTCTCATGACGACATGGTGTCACCACTGCGCCAGCATTGACAGAGAGCACATTGTCACTTGTAAGAGCCTTCCATATAATTGTATTATTCTGTAGTAGTACTACTGCCCCGCAAAACCGGGTGGATTCCGTTCGGTGGCATCGGCCTGTTCAGAATATCAGTATATATGTTTGTCATAAGTTGCCCAGAAATTGGAAAGAGCCGAGTTGTGACTCCATCGCTCGATTTCTGCTCGTTTCCGAACGAAAGCGGATTTCGGCAATGGTTGGCGAAAACAGTCCTGCGTTGAAGTAGTAATACAGTAGTACACTATTTACGCGTAGTGTATATACAGTCTGTACGTACGACTTGACTGGGCTACAGTATGTGTATGAGTCGTGGACAAACTGTGCAAAAGGGGATTTCCAAGGCACTGTGTCCAAACTTTTGGACCAAAATCGTGCCTTGACCTGTCCATGCAATCAATTTTGTCTGGTGGATTTCTCTGTTGTCAGTTGGGCACAGAGACAGTCGTCCGCGGCAGAAATCCACTTTCGAAACGGATTCAGCCAATCAAGAGCATTTAGAATGATGGTCTTAATGGTCTCTGTCAAAAAGAAATCCACTAGAGCTGCCCTAACCCACCGTGCACTTTACCAGCTCTTTTGCCCCAATGCCACCACCAACAACACGGCGGACAGTGGCGCCGCCTCGGCCGCCTCCGACACTCGCTGTATTTCCCAGGCAGGACAGGACACCAAGCTTCCAAGCATCATCGAAAAGCGGCGGACGAGGACAGAAGGAACAAGTGCATTTGCTCTGTGGCTTCCATCCCCCCTCTCCTCCCCTCCCAATCTCTTGATCTGCCCACTTCGATGCTCTTCGGGTCGATCAGCCTGCACAAACCGTCCTCCGCCGGCACCGTCGCGACCTCCTTCTTCATGGGCCCAAAGTTCTCCCGTGACCACGTGCCCACAGCTAATAAGTACCACACGCGCGCAACCACCATTAGCAGCACCACTCGCTGCGTCCAGCAAACCTCCACCGCGACTCGTGCCTCGATCGGCCGCGTTTCAGTAGGCCGCGTCTCAACGAGCTACACGCCATCAGTTCACGACGACCACGTGCGACGGACCGGCCGACGGAAGTTGGTCCACCGCGTCAAGTCCAACTCAGATCCCGTCCGCGACAAGCCGTCGCTCGCGCACGTGACCGACAGCAGCAGCAACAACAGCAGCCCTAGCTCGAACGGCCACAGCACCTCGCGCCTGAGCTCGCGTGTCCAGTTGTGCCCGAACCACACCCGTAACGACGACCCGTGCTGCGCCAAGTGCTCGCGTGCAGGCATGGAGTGGGACAAGTACAAGCCCAGCGCCGTAGTCAAGGACTATGCCGCCGTGTCGACCCAGAACAGCAAATTCCGCAAGCACATGGAAGACGAGTGCGTCGTGATCCCGAAATTCAAGGCCTACCACGGCGACCCGGCCAAGAGCTCGTTTTTCGCCGTCTATGACGGCCACGGCGGCTCGTTCTGCGCGCGGTACGCGGCAAAGAACTTCCACACGCGGCTCTCCACCTCCATGGCCGGTCGCATCGGCAGCAAGCTCCGTGAGTCGGACCCGAGCAACGGCCGCCCCAGCGCGCTCACCTCGTCGGGCAGCACGGCCTGCTCCGAGGGCGACGATCTGCTTAGCGTCGAAGACATTGAATCGTGCTACGCCGAGGCCTGCTCGGCGCTCGACCAGGAGCTCGCCGGCTACGACGAGTCGGCCGCGTGCGGCTCGACGGCCGTGACGTGCCTCATTCGCAATTTCAATGGTCGCACGTCGTTTCATGTCGCCAACATTGGCGACTCGCGCGCGATCCTGTTTGCCAACGGCGCGACCTCGCGCCTCACGGTCGACCACAAGGCCACGAACGAAGACGAGGCCAAGCGCATCCGCGCGCGCCACGGCATCATCCTCAACAAGCGCGTCGGTGGCGTCATCTCGGTTACACGCGCGTTTGGTCAGTCGGACGAAAAGCAGTTCATCACGGCCGATCCGCACACACAGTCGGGCGAAGTCCAATCGAACGACTCGTTTCTCGTGCTCGCGAGCGACGGCGTGACGGACGTGTTCACGGACGACGAGATCACCGAGTTTGTGGCCGAGCGCCTCGCGCGTGGCGAAAAGTCCATCACGATCTGCAAGAGCCTCTTGGACGAGGCCAAGTCCCAGGGCGCCATGGACAACATGACGGCCGTGCTCATCTGCTTCTCGGACCTCGAATAGAGACAACATTGTGACAACATCTAATAAATTATGAGAACACACGCACGCACAGACATATGCACACACACACACACTTGAACGCGCTGCTTCGCGTCTGCCATGCCTTTTCATTGTTGTTTTTGAAGGTACACTGTACACTGTGACTCTCGACGGATATCGTGCCCACGTGTGTTACTACGTAGTAGTATTTGAGATGGGTACAGCCATGAGTAGGCTTCATGCTTGCTCGCTTCCGTTTGGGCGAGTCACGACATTTGGGCGTTCGATATTACTAGTATTTGTCTCAGTGATCGCAGTCGCATGTGTGAGTGGGGAATTGAGTGGTGGCCTGACAAGTTCGCCCTGCTTCTCCCGCCGGAGTGCATAGTGGACGAACGCTGCCGACGTGAGTCGCAACTGGTGTCTGTGTCTGTATTATCCGACGATAGAGACCAAGGCGACTCGCAGATAGTAGTACTACGTAGTAAGCCGACTTGCGGACGAGACAGAGATGCAGAAGTATCCCTCGTCAGATGGAAGCCGTGGATGAACCGTCCCCTTTGGACGGTTCATCCAGGGGACTCCCCTGTCTGCGGTCGACGTGTATGGGTGGTCGTAAAAGTCGAAAGGTAAAGAATACCACTCGAAAAACAATACACAGGCAACGCCCCTTCACGACGTCAAGGGAAGCTTGCCAAAAGAAGAACTGATGCGTCTATCTAGTTTTCTACTGGCAGTGTTGTTTTCTACGACTCTGGAATTAAATAGCTGCAATATACGGATCCGACGGCGATGCAGGGGGAGAAAGAGAGCGGGGGATAGATGCAGATGCAACGCAGGGCTTCAGAGTTCACTTGGTGGAGAGTACACTGGCTTGGAGGTCCTGATTCTTCACAACTCGAGGCTTCGCGCCAGTGGGTAGTCGGGCGACGATCGACGGAACGTGAGCACCAGCGGCCGCGGGGCAAACTTCATAATCTGCAGACTCGCCTGGTACCCCATGGCGCTCACGTCCATGTGGTTGATACTCAACAGCAGATCCCCCGCCTTGACCAGGCTCCCAGTCCGCTCCGACTCGCGTGCGACGACGCCCGACGGGTTCACTTCGGACACGGTTGGGTACGGCTTGATGCGGTCGGGTTGCTTGAGCGCGATGCCCAGTGGTCCGTCTTCCTCGCGCCACACGACGTAACACAGCGACCGCTCGAGCCGCTCGCGTCGGCGGTGGAGCTCTTTCTTGGCCGAGTTTACACCCCCCAGCGTACTGGTGATGGACATGCGCGCGAGGCTCGAGCGGTACCGGACCTCTTGGGTGCGCGGACGCCGAAACCTCAAGACCGCAGGCCGCACGCCATTCTCGAGAATCTCGACGACGGACTCAAAGGCCATTTCGTCTCCGTGGGTGCTGCAGTCGTTGATGGAGACCAAGTAATCCCCCGCGCGGACTTGCCACATGCCCGGCAGTGAGTCATTGCCGTTGGCTTCTTCGACACAGGGGTAATTGGTCATCTCGCACTCGTAGAAATCCAGACCGAGGTACGAGCCGTGCCAGAGAAACACGTCGTACTGCACGTGGTCTTCTTCGTCCATGCCCTCTTCCTCAACATCAACCGACGCAAAACTGAGCGTCGTGTCGGTCTGCCGCATCGCCGCCACGGCATTCTCCACATGGGTCTCGCTGGCCACTTCGTCTCCGTGTAGCTCTTCGTTATCATCGGACGTCGTGCTGAGTCCCGTGGGCAGCCGCGGCCGCACAAAATCTTGGATCTTCCGCGCGGCCTCTTCCTCCTCAATGGTCTGGCGCATCCAGTTGTGGAAGGAACCAGCCAATACGCGGCGCGTCGCGCGGTCAACGACCTCGCGGTCCCGCGCAGCAATGTGCGTACCGTCGATCTCCACGACGGGCGTACCACGGTCCTCTATTGGGATCGGGTCGTCCATGTCGTCTTGGTAGAGCGGGTCCGTATCGTCGGACCAGCACTGGAACCGATCCGGCAACAGTTCGGTTTGGGGCGTCGCGGCCGCGTACATGCTTTGGTTCTTTGGGCGCGGTTCTAGTGAGCAAGAGGAGAATATCAAACTGAGGACCCACTGTAGCGAACGGAGACGGAGAGCAATAAAACTAAACGTACAGGATGGAGCGTGGATGTGGAAATCGGTTGTGAGCGGAGCGCGTTCGGGTTCTTGTTTGGCGCCTTCTCCTTTGTTGGAGAGCTTGACGACACCCACTTTGAGTCCGCCCGTCAGCCCAGCGTTTTTTGAAGCGGAGAGGAGAGCAAAAAGAGGGCGAGAGGAGATCAAAACGAGGGGGGGGGATGAGGAAGAAAAGAACGAGAATTACTCAGCCGCTGCACCATGCTTACTCAAGCCACCTTGCATGTCCCCGATCTCGAACTTCTCCTGAGAAGACAACCGGCAACCCACTCACCCGTTTTCCCATTTCCGCAGGCTGCACGTGGCCAGACGAGCCAAAGTGACCTGGATCTGCCACTGTTTTCTGTCCTGTTCTGGCCTCAAGGTTTGCCTGTCTCATAGTGTCCGTCCAGCAGCCTGAATCGGAGAGTGGATCATAAATGGCAATTCTTCGGCCGCTGGTGGTAATAACATGCCTAAATCATAACGCAGAACCAAACCGCAGCTGAGCTTGCAGACAAAACTATGGGTCCCTTGCGCGTCGCACAAAAACCATTCTTGAGGGGATGCGAGCGGTTTGGGGAGCATACAGTACGGATACACCACTGGCCTCTGGCCTCTGGATGGCCAGTGTTCCCAGTGTATTGACCCGACAGAGGATCGCGTGTTGCATATCATGAACTGTAATTCGAGATATGCTTCAGGATGCAAGGCATACAGTGCACATTATACGAAGTATTCAGCTTGTGCTCAGACTTTCAAATGATACTCCTTTGCAGACTTGCAGAACTCATGCATGCTGCGAGCTGTCCATGTCTGATCAACTGCAGCACCCTCCCTTGTCGATGGACCCAACTGTCCCGTGAAGGGCAAAAGGGACCCCTCTCACCCTTGATAAACTTGCCGAGTAAATTAGAAGGTGCCTTGAAAACGTTGTGAGGATCGGGGCCGAAATGTACTCTGGCTCTACTGGCCGTGATGACCACCCGTCACGATATTTGAGTGTGCCATGAAAGACCCCGAAACTTGGGGGAATTGATGTGATTGAGACCACTTGCTGGGAATGAGATTGCGTTCCCGCGAAGCCACACCAGCAGATTCAGTGTACTTTTATAGACTGGCTTGTTCCTTCCGTACAGTACACGGGCGACCAAGTGTGCAGTGTGGCAGTTTGGCTGAAGAAAAGCGACAATCGTAACTTGCAGATCACCATGTCCGGCCTTTTCCCACAGAGGGGAATATTCCACATTGGACCCGAGAGGTTGGACATAACAAACCCTTCGTTTCGACACGGATCCAACCAACAGACGCTCTTGGTCTGACGGAGAGCCAAAGTCTTAGGGAGTTTGTATGCAGTCAGTTAGACCCTGTTGGTACGGTACTATAACGAAGTGCGCGACCTTTCAGCGGTTCCACTGTGTATCAAACGTGCTCGAGACCAAGAGCTTGCCGCAGCGCTTTCGCGGAACCGGCTCGGAACGCGGCAGCAAGCGTTGATATTAAACGTTAGTAGTTACGGGTCGTTATTTTATGCATCCAAAATCCTGTTGATGGGCATCCGACTACTCATAGGGAACCAGTTTATGCATTTCGCGTAGGCTCGTTATCCAACTGAAGGAGCGATTGCCATGAGTCAGACAATAATACGCCCCGTCAGAGCCTCTGACGCGGCGCATTTTTATCAACCTGGTTCAGCCAGTTTCACTTCAACAAAGCGACTTCAACAAATTCAAGTTTAGTTATGTCTTCTGCAGTACCGCTTTTTGTACCGGTACTTTACCGATACTCCGTAACAGTGCTGATTTGTGCCAGAAGTCGGTACACTCGACAACATCAAAACATTGTTCTGTCTCTCACAGTGCTCCTTTGAAGATATCCGCCGAGCAAGGGAGCGGAATCCAAGAAGCGCACCAAGCCCGCGACTGCCGACACCATCTTCACCATGTTCCAGAACAAGTACGTGGTCGTCCTCTGCTTCCTCCTCCCTCTCCTCCTCCTCCTCCTCCATATACGCTGCTGTTCGCTCTCTATGCGTTCGATGTTGTGGCTTTCGGGCCTCGTCTCGGAGATAGCGTTGAGGAAGAGGAGGAGGAAGACAACAAAATTGCGTTGGCATGCTGGCCTTCCTTACTCATCATGCGATGGTTCCAACAGCTCAGACTACGATCGCGGAGCCAACACCTTTAACCCAGAGGGCCGTCTTCATCAGGTCGAGTACGCCATTGAAGCCATCAAGGTACATCCCAAGATCCAACATGTGATGCTAAGAAGAAATCGTTGGGCGTAATGTTTCATCTCTCTATATGATGCCGTTGTAGCTTGGTACGACAGCTATCGGTATCCGCACAAAAGAAGGTGTCGTACTCGCGGTCGAGAAGCGCCTCTCGTCGCCGCTGCTCGAGCCCGGCAGGTTCGTTGGTTTGTTGGATCTTTCCCAACAAGACATTATTGGTATATATTTCTTATTGGGCATTTCTTATCCAACAGCATTGAAAAGATCATGGAGATTGATCGCCACATCGGCGCGGCCATGAGCGGCATTACGTCGGACGCGCAGACGCTGATCGACCACGCACGCATCGAGGCGACGAACCATTGGTTCTCCTACAATGAGAAAGTCCGCGTCCAGGCACTCATGCAGGCCGTGAGCGATCTGGCGCTGAGCTTTGGTGAGGGCCAGGACGAGAACAACCACAAGCAGAAGATGAGCCGTCCTTTTGGCGTCGCGCTGCTGCTCGCCGGCACGGACGACAACGGCCCGCAGCTCTTCTTTGCCGATCCGTCGGGCACGTATTATCCGGTCAAGGCCCACGCCATTGGCTCGGGCTCGGAAGGCGCGTTGAACAACCTCAAGGAATCGTACACGGACTCGCTCACGCTCGAGGAGGCCGAGACGCTCGCGATCTCGGCGCTCAAGCAGCACATGCAGGAGAAGCTCACGTCCACGAACGTCGAGCTCGCGATCGTCACGCCCGCTAAGGGCTTCCACGTCTGCACGGTCGCCGAGCTCGAGGCCGTTGTCGCGCGCATGTAGAGAGAGATTTCGGACGAGAAGCTCCGCCGTAGCTTTTCTTTTTTCTCGAAATTCAACCCACCGTAAACTCTTCTAGTTTCTTTCATGGGCGACGTGGCGCTGTCCGCAGCTACCACTGGTGGTGGTGAGACTCCCGCTCTTCACAATCCTTCTCTCCGCGATGCACCGAATGCTCGTGCTCGTGGCTGCGCTCACGTCGCTGGCGATTCCCTCTGCCTCCTCCGCGTCCACGCTTCTCCAGACGCCCACGATGACGTATGGCCATGAGGAGATCCGTCGGCCGTGCCCACGCTCCATGGAACAAGTGTCGATCTTTCGCGTGCGCGTCGCGAGTGCGGCGTTTACCGATGCGACGGACCCGCGTCGCGTGCGCCTGCTGAGCCAGTGCGACTGCGGCAACCTCCGCGGGTGTCGCTGCGCCGACGCCATGTGGGACTCGCATCCAGATACCGGCGAAGGAGAACAAGAAGAAGAAGGCATGGACGACCAGGGCTACCGCCAGCTTGGCTACTAATGTGGTAATCGTTCCACCAAAACATGCATGTACTTTGTATTTGGTCCCTACTGCCCATTTCTACTTGGCGATGGCGGCGACACCGCCGTCGGCCTCGCTCTCGTCGGCGCTGCTGCTCGTGGAGCTCGTGGTAGTCTGCGTAAAGCTATAGAGCCGCGACAAGATCATATCCAGCGCCACCGAGTTGACGCCGTGCGGGATAATGATATCCGCGACGCGTTTCGACTGCTCGACAAACATCATGTGCATGGGCCGCACCGTCTTCATGTACTGCGTGATCACGGACGATGCCGAGCGCCCGCGCTCTTCCATGTCGCGCTGCATGCGCCGCACGAGGCGAATGTCCGCCGACGTCTCGACAAAGATCTTGATGTCCATGAGCGCCGCGAGCGGACTGTCGGCAAAGATGAGAATGCCCTCGATGAGGATCACGCTGTTGGGCTTCATCTCGCGGGTCTGCGGACACCGGGAGTGCGTGCTGAAGTCGTACTCGGGCACTTGCACCGTCTTGCCCATGCGCAGCTGCTTGACGTGCTCGACGAGCAGCGCCGTGTCGAGCGAGTCGGGGTGGTCAAAGTTGTGCTCGGCACGCTCGGCCATGGTGAGGTGGCTCAGGTCCTTGTAGTAGTAGTCGTGCGACAGGTACGTCACGCGGTCGGCGCCAAACTCGTCAATGATGGCACGCGACAGGGTCGTCTTGCCGGAGCCCGAGCCGCCGCACACGCCAACGACGAGAATGCCCGAGTCGGCGCGTGGTGGACGCACAAAGCGGAACTGGTGGGTCGGCTCGACGGCATTGTTGATGTAGACAATGTCCTTGACGAGCGCGAGCTCGCGCGCGTCGGCCGTCTTGTGGTGGGGCATGGCGCCGCCGCGCGCCTGGTGCGAGCGTCGGTGGAGAAACGCCATGGCCACCAGCAGCGCGCCGCCCACGAGCGCGAGGTCAAAGACATTGGACTTGTCGCCCCACTTGGTGCTCACCATGGTCTCTTGGCCCCTGTCCCGCCGTTGCAAGAATGACCAATTGACTATGACCGGATCTCTCTCTCTCTCTCTCGTCAATGCTGATCCACTCAGTGCCATGCCCTCGCTGAACTCCTCGCGAGCCAATCAAATGCGAGCTCGGGGTTCTTTTCCATCCATTTTCAGCCAATCGTATCGCCGTATTGCTGCGCCCGTCGTTCTCAGGTGATGGAAAAAAGAAGCACATGAAGCGACTGGACCTCTTCCCGCCAGGGCTGCATGCACGCATGCAGGCGCTTCTATCTATCTATCTATCGCTGCAGCATGACACATCCCCACCATCGTTTCCAAATATTACGGTACAGTTAGGAACTGAACCCTCCGCTGCACTGCCAGCAGCTCCGCCAGTATCCGGAAGAGCTCTTCTAGTGGTTGCCTGCGACCGAGTCGATGAGCAGCGGGTACCCAGAGTCCAGCGGGATGCTCGGGTCGCGCACGGACTGGCAAACGGTCGGAATGTCGGTCTTGGCGTCCAGGAAATCCGCGAGAAACACGAGCAACTGGAAGTCGCTAATGCGCTTGACAAAGTCTTCGCTGCGGTACTTGCTGAGCTGCTCCTTGAGCGCGCCACGCGTGCGCGCGCTTCCTTCGCGGTTGAGCTTGGGAAAGTCGCAGTGCAGTCCCGACTCGTGCATTGACACGGGCACGACGCAGAGGAAAAAGTTGTTGTCAATCTCTTTCGCCTCTTTCATCTCGACCAGCGCCGTGAACGTCGGGTGCACGCTCGTGGTCTTGGGGTCTTGCGCATTGTCGAGCAGCGCGCCGCTGCTGTACATTTCCACACAGAGATCGCTCACCTGGAAGGCCTCGAACGCGGCCTGCCCTTCCTTGTCGAGCGTCACTTTGAGCGACACAAACAGCGAGCCCTTGCCGCCGGCGTCGGCCTGCAGCTGCGCCGCGAGCATGATCTCTCGGGACGAAAAATGGAAGCTCTCGTCTTCGCGCGGCGGGTGCGAAAAGATCCACCCGACCTTGTCTCGTCCCAGCGCCTCGGCCACGGCGTCAATGCGCTCGGCCAGCGGATCGTCAAAGACCTCAAAGCCGAACGCGTCGCCTTCCTGCGGTGGCTCGTAGATAAAGTCGACCGTCACTTCCTTGGTCTCGTCGTTCACCGAGCCGTAGAGCCATCCGCAGCGCGACTGCTGAAACGCAAACTGGCGCAGATAACTCTGAAAGTCGTTGCAGCTCGCGCCGTCCAGCACGACCTTGGCCACGTGCGGCGCCTTTTGCGCGCTGATCTTGTACTCGAACTGCGCGTCCATGCGCACAAATTCGCCGAGCGTCCAGTGCATTTTCATGTCGCGCAGCGCCTTGAGTCCGGGGCGAAACGAGTTCCTGTCGACGCGGTCGTGGTACGTGACGTGGGTGAGCGAGCCGTCGGCCGCGATCTTGCGGCCCACGCGGCCGCTTGTGCTGATGAGGTCGCCGTCGTACTCCATGTACAGCATGTCGCCGTGCGCGAGCCCGAGCTCGCCGAGCGTTTGGCCGTCGTGGACGACGCGCTGGTGCGCAAGGTCCAATGCAAACACCTGGCCGCCGGTCGCGATCGCGTGCTCGTGCTCGACCCAGCGCTTGATGTCGGCGACGGTCGACTGGGCCGTCAGCTCGGGCACGCGCCAGATGCCGTTCTTGGAGCGCACGCGGATCAGCATTCTCGCTTCCTTACACGGATCTTCAGCGGGGAGCTTCTCGAAAAGTGGAACAAGAGTGCGATACGAACGGATAAGAACCTCATTCCGAAACGTATCAGAACGAACGGCTACGAACCTTCGTCTGAAACATAACAGAAAAGAACGGCTTCGTGACTGCATGAGCTCGATCTCAATGAACCGTTTCCGAGGGCCCCCCCAGCGGTTCCACCACCGCAATTTGGTATCCAATGACGAGACGACAGGACGCTACGTATCAAGTTCGCGCGTCTCGGCAAGGGTGGGTTTCCTGAAAGGAAGGGAGGGGCAGCGATGAGAGACGCGAGATCTGCGACGTGTGAGCGGATCCCAAACCTGGACCGTAAATGCGGAATGCATGTGTATTTTGGTGGTGTGTCGGTCTGTTCTCGAGACGTAGCGCCCACAACCCAGGAACTAACTATCTAAACAAATCGGTCTTGCTCTCTCTCTCTCTCTCTTTCTAGTCGCGCACGAGCCCCGCAATCTCCTGGCCCGGGTTCTTGGGCACGGCGTAGTGCTTCCACGCTTCTTTCTGCGTGTGGGCCGTGAGGTGGTTCGCCAGGACGTCTTCAAGCATGTCCTTGGTGAACACGGACGTGGCCGAGCCGTAGGCCGACGCCTGGAACGCGATCACGAGCTTGGAGATCTCTCGTCCCGAGAAGCCGTCGATCCGCGTGGCCACGCTCTCATAGACCTCGTCCGTAATGTCGTCTTCAACGTAAATCTTCTTGGACTTGCGGTTGGCCGGCGCCTCAATGTACTGGTGCACGTACTGCTTGAGCATGCGCACGCGCTCGGCGTGGCCGGGCAGCGCAAACTCGACCATCTCGTCGATACGGTCGTTAATGGCCCAGTCAAACTGCTCGGGCTGGTTCGAGGCAAACACAATCATAAACTTGTCGCTGGCTTCACCTGTGCGGTAGAGGAACGCGTTGAGCGCGTTGCGCATGTCCTCGCTCATGACGGCGTTGCTGCGCTTCTGGAGAAACGCGTCGGCCTCGTCGACGAAGAGCAAGAGCCCGCGGCGCGAGTGGGACGCCCAGTCAAAGAGCTTGTGGATCTCCGTGACGCCCTCGCGGCCCAGCGGCGCCACGTCACCACCCGTGAGAATCGCATACTCGAGGCCCGAGTGGCGCGCAAGCGCCTTGGCGAACAGCGTCTTACCGGTACCGGGCGGGCCGTGGAGCAGCAAGTGGCGGAACGGCGCGCGGTTCGCCTTGGTGTTGTAGGTCGACACGGCGACGCTACGCAGGCGCGCGTCGAGCTTGGGCTCGAGCACGACGCCGGCCAGTGCGTCCTGCGGCGCGCCCAGGCGAAGCACGCGCTTGATGGACGGGATGGGGTTCGAGACGACCTGCGCGACCGAGCGGCGCGACGTCTCTCGCACCAACGACGGCTTGCCGAGCCGCGCTTCAATGTACTTTCCGGCCACGCTCGTCGAGGTCTTGGCGGTGTAGATACCAAGCGCGAGCGCCGAGAGTGAGACCACGGTCGCCGTGAGCTTATCCTTGTCGTCCACAAACGACATGACGCCGGCGCCGACCGTGGCGCCCGCCAGCTTGATGCCCTCCATGACCGTCTCGCGGTACTCCTTCGCGCGCACGCGGGCCTCTTCCAAGTGGAGGTCGTGGTTGAGCCGCTCCTGCTTGATGCGGCCTTCCACTTCGGCTGCGACACGCGCGAGCTCCGTCTTCTGGCGCAGCTCAGCCTCGTAATCGAGCGTCTTGCGGCGCGAGGCCTCTTGACGCGCAATCATCTCCTCCTGCTTCTTGAGCTCCTGCTCCTTCATGTACTTTTGCGCGGCCAGTTGGTCGGCGTACTGCTTGCGCTTGAGCTGGTCCTGGTACTGCGCACGCTGCTGGTTCTGCCGCGTCTCTTCCTCCATATTCTTGCGGCGCTCTTCGCCCTCTTTCTGGACGCGCACAATCTCATACTGCTTGTACAGCGCCTCGTTCTCCTTGATCTTGGCCGTCTGCTCGAGCTGCTTGGTGCGCTCTGTCTCCTTGGCGAGCGTGAACGCCTCTTTCGCATGGCGCGAGTTCTCGAGCTCGCGCGCGGCCTTGGCGGCGCGCTCGAGACCGGACGGATCGAACGAGTAGCCGCCGGGGGCCTGCGCCTGGTTCTGGTTGCGGTTGTCCTGCTTTTGCTGCTGCGGCACGAGCGTCTGCGACGCCTCGGCCTCTTGCGGCGGGCTGCTGCGGCGTCCTCCAAAGCCGCCAAACATGGTGAGCACTAGTAGGCTGGTGGGGAAGAGTCGGGGGGAACGAGTGCGCCGATGAGATCCAAGCGAAAATGACGGACGGCCGTGATCAACGACGGCACTCGTCGATGGATGGGAGCTCTCCAAAAGACAGAGTGATGGTCCTGATTGCGATGGTCTGGTTCACCGAATACCCCGCTTTAGTGACGGCTGAATCGACATCGTACTTAAGCGGTTGAATACGGTAAATAAATCTTGTTTTGGGTAGTGCGACAACCACTAACTTTGGTTCCGGACGTTGACTTGTCCGCCTGGTCCCGTGCAGCTCCTCCATTTTCCGCAAAGAATGCGCGTGGGCGACACCGCTCGCTTGCGACACTCGTGACCCCACAGTTCCTCCCTCTCTCTTCTTCTTCTCCTCCGCCCTCCGCTCCGCCATGGCCAGACTGCAAGATCTCTTGCGGCACACACAGCGCAAGATGAAGGTCCGCGAGCGACGGCACTGCTCTCTCCTGCCTTTCCTTTGCGCGTGACTGACCGGCGATTCTCTGGCGATAGGACGCGACCGAGCACATGGGCGAGAAGCTCAAGCACGAAGCCGAGGTGCTGCGCGACAAGGCGCGCGGCGCCGTCGAAGGAACGGCCGAGAAGCTCAAGGACACGGCGCATGACGCCCGAGCCATGGCCACGCGCAAGGCCCACGAGATGGGCACGACGGTCGCCGAGAACCTCAAGCACAACTCGCAGTACGTGGCCGAGCACGTTCGCAAGGGGAAGGACCACGTGCAGGACGCGGCCATGGAAAAGGCCGAGGCGCTACGCAAGGGCGCCGGCGAGAAGGCCACCGAGATGACGAGCCAGGCGTCGCAGACTCTGCGGGCCACGGTCGCCGGCGGCGCGCAGAAGCTGCGCGAGTCGTCGGCCAGCGTCGTCGACGCGTTGGACCCACGCGCCAAGGCGCGTCGAACGCGCAACCGGCTGCTCGTGCTGGGCTTCTCGGCGGTCGCGCTCTACGGCTTCGCGTCGGCGGCGCCCGACGCCATGAGTCGATACGCCATCGAGCGCGTGAAGATCCAGGAAGAAATTAAGGCGCGCGAGAAGCGACGTGACGCCAACGACCGTGAGTAGGGCCACCTCTCTGCTCTCTCCCTAAGAAGCAAATCGACTTCCTCCTTATTTTACGCAACCGACTGGCGCGCCATTCGCTTGGCCGTCGTCGTGCTGACCTTGCGCGGCTCGGCTTTGGCGTCGTCGCCCGAGGCCGACGTTGGCCGGCCTTTGCTGGCGGCCTCGTAGAGCAACTGCCAGCGCGGCTTCTGGCCATTGTCTTTTGGTTTGTGGCTTCGCCGAGTCTTTTTCCTTTCGACCTTGGCTCGGATCCACGCCAAGTAGTCGTCTTTGATCTGTTTTGGTAACGTCGAGTCAGTCAGGAGACCCCCTTCCTCCTCATGAGCTGGCGGTACCTCGGTGCGCCACTGCTTGTAGCCGTGCTCATCAAACGTCGTGCCGAAGACGCCGTCGCCAGCATTGCCAGCGTCTTCGCTGTCGTCGTCTTTGTCTTCGCTCTCTTCCTGGAGCGACGTGATTGATCCGGGACCACAAACAACTCCGCCGCTGCGCCAGCTCTCGCCGCGCGTGAGGCTGTGCTTGGAGTCTTTGTGGGTCATGACATCGCGTTGCGAGGACAAACCACGCAACAAACTGCGGCTGCTGGCGCCCACGAGTTTCTAGATGAAGCACAAGCGAGTTGGGAGAGTGCGGAGGCCTTGACATAAAGACAGGCAGTGTGATCCGAGTACCTTGCTTGAGTAGCGGCGCAAGCCCGCATTCTCCACATATAGTCGCCGTTGTTGCTGTCCGAGAGAACGCACCCGAGGCGTCAGTCGTCCCAATGTCCACACACCACAAGAGGCACAACAAACCAGATCGAGATCTTCGGGGTCGTCGTTGATGTGGAGGTCACGGAGCGACTTTTGAGTCGCCTATCAGCAGCAGCACCATCGTCAGCCGTCTCGTTCTATCGTCTCGTAATGCTCTCTCCTTTACCGTGTGCCGCAGACCGAGCGATCGCGTCGACGCGCTGTGCAGGTCGCTCGTCGCCACGGAGCTGTCGTCGCCCGTGGAGCCGCGCGCCGAGTCGACGTGTTCGTCAATGAGGTGCGCGTACTCATCGCTTTCATAATTTGGCTCGTCGAGCAGCGACTCGGTGATCTAATGGTGGAAACGTCATGTCGAGCCTGCATCAATCGGGTCAGAGTCTGTCCGTACCTCTTCCAAGTCCTTGTAACTGATGACTTTCGGGAGGTTGAGAAAGGTGCTTAGTTTGCGCGCCAGTCGAAGCGCGGCAGCGGCCTCGGCGTTCTCTGGCGTGAGATTTGCCGTCCGGAAGCTCACGGTGCGAAAGCTCGTGGGGCGTCGCATGCTGCCAACTCGTTGCATGCTTCCAAGGCGTTGGACGCCCGTTGGTGAAGACGACATAGTGTCACGCTCAATGCGGTCGCCAGTGTCATCACGCATCATGGAGGATCCGCCGTTTGCATCGGAATCCTCATCGTCGCCGTCTTCGTATTCTGCCTCTTCGTCAATCATCTCGTCGTCGTCGTCATCGTCGTCGTCTGGCAGGACTTCTGCCGTATTGTTGGCAATCTTGAGCAGAGCGACCGTGCGCGTGCGTAGCAGCATTCGCTCAATGTGTTCATCGAGCGTCAGCACCCCTGCGCGCTGCTCATTGGCCTTTTGGTGTTGCGCCCGAGACTTTCGTTTGGACGGTTTTGCCTCGGCACGTTCGTTGTCGTCGTCCTCTGTATCGTTGGCATCTTCATCCGAGTCGATGTTGATGTCTCTCTTCTCCGACTTATTATGCGACGAGGCGCCCTTGTAGCCTAAACAGAAAGGGATCACGACGTGAGACAATACGAGAGGATACGAATGCGTGACGTACGGTAGCGGAGCCCGTTGATCTGCGCAAGTGCCTTGACCACGCGCTCGTGCTTGTCCGGATCTTCGATATCGATCTCCACCATCGGTGTCGCGTGCACACAACGAGAAGCTCTTCTTTTTGGTTCGTGCATGTGCCTCTTTGGTCGCAGGGGGACGCCAACTTGAAGCAGCAGCCCCCAAAAAAAGATATCACATCCTGAAATGGCTACACTACCTCATAACAGTGACTTTGTGACCACGCTGGAGCTTTTCGAATGGAGCAGTGCCCGAGGCCCCGCGGACTGCGGTCTCGCGCGTGCGCTGTGCTTTCTTACTTGCTGTAGCGCCTGCATTGTGATCGCGTCGATCGATCGTTCGCTGCTGCGTGGCAACGTCGCCATCTGTGCCGCCGACGCACTTGCCCTCATTCCACTGACACTGGAAGAACTCGAAGGCCGTGGCGGACGAGTCGATGCGGTCGCAATCTCAGGAGCCGCACGGAACCGAGCCTCGAGGTACTGGTTCCGCTCTCTCAGTCGCCGCACGTCGGCGATCGTGCAGCAGAGCTGGTTGCTAATACCGCCTCTTTCATCGTCGTCACTGCCATCGTCCTCTGGTCGAAGCTGGTGTGCACTGGCCGATCGAGTCAAGTCGAGATGGCTGTCGCCATCATCTCCATCTGCAAAGAAGGGAATTTGCTGGGCCATGGCCTTGGCTGTGGTCTTGACGGCGCGCTCGAGCTCGCCACGCAAACTGTCGCACGTGTCCTTGAGCTCCACGCGTTCGACGCGAAACAGCCTGTTCTTTTGCTTGTGGCGGTACTCGGACGCAATCATCTTGCGGAGCTGGGTCTGCAGCCGCTCAATCACCTTTTCCTGCTGCTCGATTTGGGCCTTGTAGTGGCCCAGCAAGTACGGGTTCTCATTGGCCTGCGCGCGGACGTGGTCTGCTGAAGCGGTCTCACTGGCCCCATGATCTCCCACCGACTTTTTCGTAGGGCTCGTGGTGCGACTGGGCAGCTGAGTGTTAAGGCCAATTTGGGACGTGCTTGAAGTCCGCGTCAATGCCCGCGCCTGCGCCGGCGCTTGCTGCTTGATCTTTTGCATGGCCGTAAACAGCTTGTTGTACTCGTCTTTCATATCGCGGATCATCGCCTCTCGCTCCTTCAGACTCCCGCGCGTGCGCAGCAGCTCAGTCTCGTGGTCGGCCAGTTGCGTCGTCTTGTCGCTCAGTGCTTCGCGCAGTTTCTTGACGTCCTTTTCCAGCTTGAAGCAGTACTGGGCCTGCGTGCTCTGCTTGACGCTCGCCAACTGGTGCTGCTGTCGCTGCAGCTCACGGCGAAGGTCGGCATTCGCAGACTCGAGCTTGCTGGCTTGGCATTCGTAGTCTTGTAACACGCGCTTGAGGTTCTGTTGGTCAGCGGGAGTGGAACCAAAGAGGCCAGTGACGCCAGTCGGTGGTTGGGCCCCTACGGTCGCGAGAGGAGGTCCACCGCCATGGGAGCGGAGATGATCGCCCGTGCGTGCTAGCTCGTCCGTGACTCGCTTGCGATCTCGCGCTAGCAGCTCATTCGCACGCTTGAGCTCCTCAACGTGCGCCTCGCGCTTGGTGAGCTGCTCGCGCAGCATTTCGCTAGTCGTACGCAACGTCTGGAGGCTGGCATTGAGCTGCTCGAGCGTGCGCGTGTACTGTCTCGTCGTGCGGTCATGGTCGTCTTGGGCAGCTGTGAGCTGCTCCGCGAGTGCGCGCACCTGCTGCTGCGCCTTTGCGCACGCGGCCTCCCATTTGTGAATCTCGTTTGTTGCGTCATGGGCGTTCCTACAATGAGGAACCATCATCAGAACCGTTGAGTTCCCTATATGAAACGGACTCTCGCCACGCACTGCTCGCCACCTATCCTCAGCTTCTCGATCGTCTTCAGCATCTCGTGGTGGTGGTTCTCGTGGCTCGTAAACTGCACACGCAGGTGCGTTCGCAGCGCGTTGAGCATCGCGATTGGGTCGCCTTCGGCCTTTTTCATGTATTCATCTTTGCGTTTCGCCTTGGCGAATGCACTGTCGTCGTCAGGTGTTTCGTGAACGTGTGTGGTCGTCGGCAGTGTCGCCGTGCGGTCCATGACCTCTATGAAAAAGTCGACGATCGCCGACTCGAGGCGCGAGAGCTTTTTCACCTTGACCTGCGCGGCATTGAGGCGGTCGGCGAGATGCTTGACGTCGGGTGTCGGTACTGCAGGTGTCGTGAGGCCCGCTATCGCTGGCGACGGTGTCGTCATGCTTCTCGTGAGTGACGCGCCAACGGTCCTTTCGTCAGGCTCACCCTAAATCGACTGAAAGTCTGATAATAGAATCGCCACGCTCTCAGCAACTGCCAACTCAGTCTTGACTGGCTCCGCCAGCACTGGCCTCGTATGACGGGAAGAGCAGGTTGGGGAACTTCTTCGCGATCGTGTAGAACTCGTCCAGGCTCATGTGGCCATCCCCGTTGTCGTCGGCCTGCCGGAGGATCGTCGCAGCCTTTTTGCGGACCTGGTCGGGCGTAGTCAAGTGGTTGGCCTTGAGAATGTTGACGAGCTCGTCTTCCGTAATGAACCCATTGCGGTCGTCGTCGAACAGCTCAAAGCAAAACTTGACGCGCTGCGGCCTCTCGGTCGCGTCCATAAAGTTGACAATGCCCAGCAGCATCTCGCGCAGGTCGGCGCCTTCGTCGGGGCTCTGTGCGTCGCTCGTAAACAGCGTGAACAACCGACGGTATTCCCCCGTCGGCTCGACTTCAAACAGCATGCAAAAGTCGTCAAAGTCGACTTGGCCGTCGTCGCCCTTGTGCATGGCGCGAAATCTGCTGGCGATGCGCGTGAGCAGATCGAGATTCGGGTTCGTGTCCTCGACAAACCGCTTGAGTAGCCGCTTCTTTTCCTCTTTGATCTCCAGCAGTCTTGCCTTGCGTTCCGGTGTAAGTTCCTTCGTGATGAGCTTGACGTCCACGGCCCCGTCCGCCTCTTCCATCTTGGCGTGTGCAAACTCGGGGCTCGCTGGGTCCGGGTGAATAACCATCCGCCTGAATTCATCAAAGCTGACTTGGCCATCGCCGTCCAAGTCGCACAGTTTGATCATCTCGTCGATCTCTTCGTCGGTGATGAGCTCCCCCATGCAGATCAGCAAGTGGCGAAGCTCGGCGGCGCCAATGAAGTTGTTTTTGTCGAGGTCCAGGAACCGAAACGCGCCCAGAATCTCCTCCTCACTGAATTCGCTGTCGCTATACGCCATAGGAGTGTTAGGAAAGCTGACCAATAAGGCTATAGTACATGAGAGAGACCGATAAGCACACACGCACTTTTGCACGGCGGGCTGGGCTTTCGTTGCCGCGGACACGGCGCTCTCTTTTGCTGCAAGCAGCGTCGGCGCAGGCTTGGTGTGTTCTTCTTCTTCCTCCTCCGTGGGCAGCGGCTGGCCCACGGTCTCTTTCGTGCGGCGTTCCTTCTCGGTGAACTTGTCCATACCGATCTGGTGCTGCGGGTACGCGACGCCACGAGGCCCGACGAAGCTCATCTCGAGATGGAGCTCCCCTGCCGGGTCCTTGTTGCCAAACTTGCCCTTGACCCAGAGCTTGAGCCAGTCGTCGATAAACCCATACCGGAAAAGCGGCAACAGCGACACGGTCGCGGCACCGATGAGATCGTCGTTACCGATCGAGTCGGCGTCCCAGACCTCGACAATCATGTTGTACTGATCCACAATCTCAAACGTGAAAACCTCGTCTTCCCACTCGGGCTCTTGCCCGCCGTCCGTGTCGGTCTTGGTCTTCTTGACGACCTTGGTCGCCTTGCCCTCGACCGTGAACTTGACGTATGGATCTTGTCGGCCGATGGCGTCGACACTGCGCAGGTTGCGTGCGGCAAAGCACTGGAGCCTGAACACTCCGGCGGGCATGAACTCGATCCTGACAAGCACGTCACCAGCATTTTGGCCGCTGTTCTTGAGTGTGATCGCATGCTCTTGCTGGCCAGGCGTCTGCATGAAATGGAGCACGGAGAACTGGGCCTCGCCGATGAGATCGTCGCTGCCAATGTCTTCGTCATACACGCTCAGCAGCATCTTGTGGACCCAGAGCTCGTCCGTGATCCAGAAGAGGAGCTCTTCCTCGCCAAAGTATGGGTTGCGTCCGCCTTTCTGGACTGTCTTGCCCCGCTTGGAGAACGCACCAAGGCTGAGCTTGCAGTACGGATCTTGCTTGCCGATGAGCTCCATACTTTTCAGGTTGCGGCCTTCGAGCAGCACGACGCTAATCATTCCGACCAAGGCGATATCGAGCTTGATCTCGACCTCGAGCTCGCCGCACGGCTCACCCCCTTTCAAGGACAAGGGCAGAACCTCCTTGTGTGGCTTGCCGTCAAAAAACCGCAACGCGGAGAACCGCACCTCACCAATGAGCTCGTCGGAAATCAGGTTTTCATCGAATAGCTCCAGCTTAATGGGCACGTCACCGTCGTGAACAAGAGTTTCCGGCTTGACAAGGTCGACAGACACGGTCTCCTCGTGGAAAATGACGGTGGACGTGCACTTTTTGAGTGTCTTGCTTTTGAGCTCGAGCATGGAGAGAGCGTGCGTGCCGATCTGGATCTTGACGTACGGATCGGCTGAGAACTTTTTCTCGCTGCCTCCTTTTTTCTTGAGCCCACGGGCCTCGAGCAGCTTGAAGTTGATGCGACCACGCTTGAGCATTTTCTCGATGACCTCACGAGACAGCGTAGCGTTGTCACCATCGTTCCCGGTCGTCGGTTGCTTGGACGGCGGAGGGTCTTTTGGAGGTTGAGGGGGTGGTCCCGACGGAGGCGCAGGTGGGGCACCTGGGGGAGGCCCTGGCAGTCCATTCTTCTTCGGTGGTGGGCCAGACGGAGGCCCTGGCGGTGCTCCTGTGGGAGGTCGAGGCGGGGGCGGACCGCTCGGAGGACCGGGAACACCGCGCGGAGGTGGTCCCGCCGGAGGTCCTGGGATTTGGCCTGGAGTTACAGCATTGCCGGATGAATCCTGCTTGATTGGCGGTGGAGCGCGTGGAGGTGGGGGCACACCGCCGGGGCGTGGCGGAGGGGGGATACCTGGTCGAGGCGGAGGTTGATCTGATGGAGACGCTGGTGGTGGGACGTTTGGTCGTGGCGGAGGCGGTCCCGATGGCCGGGGCGGAGCTGTCAAGTCTCCTGTTGGCGGCTGAGGTCCCGCAGGCCGCGGCGGTGGAGACGCGCTCGGTCGTGGTGGCGGTGGACCTCGCGGTGGAGGTGGCGGTGCCATCGTCTTTTGGATCCGTAGAGTCGACGCGGATACTTGGAATGGCAAGCCGCGACGCTTCGCGCAGAATCAAACGTATCCTGGACGAGGATCTCCTGCCAATAACTAGAAGCAGTATCAATATCTAGCCACACCACACCAGACTCGCTCACTTTCTATAAATACGCGACTCACACAATGGGCATGGAGAGGGGGGATAGATAGACAATCCACGATTCCGTGGACCTTTGTCTCGGTTGATCCCTCCCTCACTGCGCGCCATGACCGGCCAAGTGTTTACAGCGACACCACCGCCACCGCACCGTGTCACCATGGCGTACTCGATTGACTCGTTTTCAGAGTGCTCAACCGCCGCCGTGGGCCGCTCACCCGCGCGCGCGATCGTGGCGCCGTCGGCGTTCGTGTCGTTCAATAGCCGCATGGACGAAGAACTCTTCCGCGATTTGTTCGCCGACGCCGACGCCGACGCTGAGGACGGCGCCGATTTCGTGTCACCATCGAAAAAGAGTAAATCCAACGTGACGCCGAGCAAAGCGATCGTCTGGCAAACTGGCGCGTCTCTTGCGAAGCCGTTTGCGACGCCTCCTCCTTCACAGCCACGACCCAACCAGACCCCGACTGGTTCGTCGCCGTCGTTGAGCGCGCCCCTTCCTCGGCAGAGTGCCGTCGACTTGATGACGGCTCGTCCACACGTTACACAAGTCGAGGAGGAACAATGCACGCACGTGGGACTGGAGCGCGTACCAGAGGTGAACGAAGAAGACGACGACGATCCTCCGATGACAAAGTTGGCGATGGCCAAGGCAATATCGACAGGGGCTGTGCTGAGTCCCGTGAGCCCGAGATTCAGCTTGACGAGCAAAGGGCCAAGGCCTGTCCAGCATGAGACCTTGCAGTTCCTGGAGAAACTCGACTTGAAGTTGCTCTTGGCTCAGCCGCGACCCGACGTGACGAATTTCTTGCCCCCGAGCAACCAGACGCACCATATCTTTCACGATTCACGGATCGAGGAGGATAGCTACGGCCGGCCGCTGTTGTCTGGTCCCAGTGTGCCTTCACGGAAGCCGCTTTCGTCTCGGAAAGAGCCGCTCTCTGCACTGACCGAAGGATCGGCTCGCTTGGCTCACGTGGCACAAACCTACGGCACGACAACGGGGGGACCGCGGAAGACACGAAAAGAGACGCTCAAGAGATTATCGAATCCGATCTCGGGCCACACGTCGACGCTACAGGCACTTTCGCCTGAGTCACGCAAGAAACGCGAGCTCGATCTGGCCGACTGGTCCCCAACAAAAGCCTCCGTGACACCAGTCAAGACCCTTACGAGTAAGAAGACAAGAGAGTTGATCGATCGCTTGTCGGAGGCACAACACAAACGTCAGGCGCCGTCTACTTCGCAAGTTGCACAAAGAAAACTCGTCAAGGGAAAGAAGCCCTCAAAGGCCACGTCCATGGTGCGACCAGCACTGCGATCAGGTAGCAATCAAAACGACGCGGAACCAACGTCAAGAATGAGTGCCGCGCAGCCGAGGCTGACCACACTCGACGAGCAGAGGGTTTTACTTAAGCACAAGCTCGCGACCTCTGGCTCTTCGTACTCGGGAGCTGCTCCGGCGTCCAGCGGCTCGACGTTTCTCACGCAACTCGAAGACATCAACGCAACACCTGCGACCCACAGTGTCAACTTCCGTCGCAGCAATCGAAAGTTGATTCCGCAGCGTAGAGCCGAGGCGAAACCAACACACGACAAGCTTCTCCACTTTCCGCAACCGCCCATCGTGCCGCCTTCCGTGCGAAATCGAGAGGCTTCCTCAACTACCGCCGCTTTGTCGTCCAGGAACGGGAAGCCTTCATCACATCAGCAAATCGCGATGCGGATCAAAACCTCGACGTGCGTCAAGAGGAACCGAGGAGTTGGACCAGCTGTGTCTTCGCTGGAACGCGCCAGGTGCAGACCTAGTGGGTCGATCGGGGCTGGACCAGCGATCATGGACCGGAAACAACTTGCATCTATCAAAAAGAAAGGGGCGACCACTACCAGCACGAGCAATGCACCAACGGGAAGTATCGCAGCGAACGCCCCAAACACGCCGCTCGCATCCGCCACAAAGTCGAAGGCACGCAGGCTCAGTGTGACCAAAGTCCAGTCGAGACCGGAGCCGGGGCATGGCAGTCTTCCTTTGATCCGTCAACCTACTCCAGCCGCACCGCAGCGACCTGCTCCGCCAGCGTCGAGGCGCATCCATCGGATCCGCACCACAAAATGAGCTTGACGAATGAAAGTCACCCTGACTCGGCATCGTAATAATAGTACTCCCTCGCTGGACTGGTCCCAACAGTCGTTTCTCATCCGGCTCAACGGCCTTTTGTGCTGTCGCTTCAGAGCATCCTTGTGCCACTTGCAGCAGTCCCCAATAAATCGAGAAGAAATCACAAGCGTGAGTGTGGGGATCATGGACTCGGGCTTGGTGACAAGCGAGCGGGCTCGAAATCCGAGGGCAAAGGTCGCCATGCTAAGCACGGCCGCGATGGGTCCAAGCGTGACGTGTCGTCAGTGCCGCGTGCAGATACCACTGGACGACATGGATAGCCACGAATGCAACCCGAAAGATCTCAAGACCGCGACCCACTCGCCTCGCGCTGCCGCTGCCCTGCTCGAAGCCGCGTCGAAGGCGTCATCTTATCTGGATTCGTTTCTTGATACTTCAACGGAGGGAACGGCAGCGTCATCGTCCCAGAAAACTGGTGAGACGCCAGCCACTGACGTTGCCCCAAAAGAGCACAAGCCTGTCGTTCGCAGTGTCGAGGTCGCCCACGCGTCAGGATCTGTTTCCGCAGAGCAAGTGGCCACGTCGTTCCACTATGAGAGTCTTCAGCACTCGCACTCGGTCAAGTCGCCAACGCACTCGGATTTGACAGTGTCGAATGCATGCACGTCGCCACAAAACAACGTGGCAAGCCTGAATCACTCGCTTTCAGCGGGGGCTCGTTCTCCTCCCCCGACGGCAGGCCATGCAGCAGTGCCATCGCTTTCGCAGACGGGTCAACCGCGTGTCCCCTCGAACCCGGAGTCATCGTCGTCGCGATCGTCGTCGATGGTTCCGCTGCAGTGTCGCGTCCGCGGCGTCCGCTTGAACAGAGACAAAATCGCCATGTATTCGATCGTCTCCAACCTTCTCCATCAGCACGCCGAGGTCCACGCCGTGTCGCCTTCAGGAACACTCACCACGCCGCGCGAAGTAATTATCGAACGCCGCTACCGCGAGTTTTATGCTTTCGCGTTGGCGGTGTACAGCATGTTCCCGTCACAAGAGCTGTGGCAGCGGCTCCCACCGAAGACTCTCTGTCTTCAATCGAGTCGAAACCAAAGCGGCGGCTTCTTGTTACGGCGCAAGAACGGCTTGGATGACTTTGTTCGTCGCGCGCTTGAGTTGATTGATCTTGGATCGAGCGCGCACGGCACGATCGGTCAATGGTATCTCGTGCGCAAGTTCTTTAATCTGCCGCCCGCGATCAAAGGTGCGACCCAACCGACCAAGGACCGCAACCTTGTTGCAGCCATGGACGAGATGACGAAGCATGCCCGCCAAGCGGAAGGGTGGACAACTGTGCGACGAGTCGATGAACACGACACAACTTACGAGAAAGTGAGCGACGGCTTCCAAATGGTCAAGCGCGTGAAGACATGTCCCTTCCCAGCTCGTGCCATCTTTGATCGGATCACGAAGCGCGCTGGTGCCGACCGCACCGCCGTTGCGATGAATGGCGAGTCGCGTGACGCGAACGAAAGTTCAGCGCTGTCAGCGGGCAATTCTGTGGGATTCAGTGATCCCCTAGTGGAGAGCGTCGAGGTGCTTCGTCGAGAGAATCGCCAAACATGGACGGAACGCGTCGTTTACAAGGTTTGTGGCGGATCAATCGTCAGGAGGTGTTTTTGTTGACTTCGTCCTGCATTGTAGGGACGTTGGACGCGGCGCAATCTGGAAATGATCAACCTGAAGACGTGGAAGTACGTGTCGTGCTGAGAACTCAGTGCCGTGAGCTCTTGATGATCGCTTTCTCTTGATTCGATATCATAGAGTCGACGATAGCGGCAGCATCGTGATTGTGATCATCCCAGCGGACGATGAACACTGGATGCCGCAGCCATCCACCTCTGTCGGTCTTTCAGCTCTTCACACCCGAGTAGATTGCATTCTCGGCGGTTGGGTCATCAGTCCCATTCCTGGAGAGGATACTTGTTCGGTGACGTGGCTCATGCAGGCCAACTTTGGTGAGTGCGACCCGTGCAGCGAATTCACTGGACCTCAAGGCTTCAGCACCGCGTTTATTGCTCGCTCGTGTCTTCTCTCGTGGGCCGAGGAGATCACGCACTTTCTCGCGGACTTGGAGGCAACGTACGATCCTGTACACTACCGCAATCTCGGGCCGTTACTTTCGGGTGGCGATTTCAACAAACTCAAGCTCGAGCGTCGAGACACCGTGAGCGGCAGTGCGATGGAAGACCCGCGCGTGTACACTCTGGCGCATGAGCTGGAGCCGTCGATGTGTCTGCTGATCCACAAGAGCACCAACACCAACGCGCTCATTTTTCGCACAAAGCATCGTCGCTCACTCGATCCCCAGCAGCAGCTTGAGTTGGATCTCCATTCGCCGCTTAAGGCGGAGTGGATCATGTTTGAGAAAGCTGGTAATCCGCGGCAAGACCTCACAATGATCGAGCGCACAACCACGTACCCATTTTCTACGCGAAACATCGGCTCAAACGTCTTCCACTTCACTCTGGAGTTGCTCCGTCGCGACTGCGTGCTGCGTTACGACGCTGTCAATGGATACGGGCTCTTCACCACATTGAACGGAAAACCGAATATGCTGCTCAAGCGCGTCTACTTGGCGTACAACAAGCAAGCAACACGTCTCAGCTTCGCGAAACTCGAGGAGATACACCTTTTCGGAAAGAGTGAAATGGAGATCATCAGCGCGTAGATCTTGGTTCAATGCAGCATAAAGGGGACGATGAGTAAGACTCGAATTCGGAAGATACCGAGGCTCATAAACCATACGCATTAGAGTCGAGACAAACCACTCGCAAACTACGATGTCTCACAGATTGCCCATCTCTTCCAGGCTTGCCTCCCATGTATCGTAGTTCTCGAGGATAGACCGTCAGTGAGATGTCAATGCACCCAGCTGTTCAATGGTGCGGGTCATGTCAGTCAGAGCTCAGATGGAATCGCCATTCCACAAGCAAGTTTCTCACCTCATTCGACTCCACGTCCAGCGATCGAGCAACACTCTCTGTCGGTTCTTCAACGATCGTACTTGATTAGGCACTTGATGCCTAAGAGATAACGTGCTGGCCGTAGCCTTCGTTCAAGGCTCCCTGCGCGGACGACTTGAGAATATCTCCGACAGAGAGCATCCGTCGTGGAGCGTCAGTTTCTTTCGTGGATTCACGCTGACTGACGATGACACATGCACGCACGCGGCAATCAGCACTCGATGAAATCGCCTTCTGGGCCTTCATGGAGCGCAACACCAACCTCGTTGTACGAGCCTCGCTTGCCTTCAACGGCGATCGACGTTCGCTCGCTGGGTCTGCGTTTGGTGTCATCGGCAGGCGTATTTCCAGCACTAGTGCTCAACCGGTCGAAGATGTTGCTCGAAGAAGATCGCTTGGGTGAGACGTTGCCTGGAGCGAGTCCAGAAATCTCTGGGCGAAACGTACACGCCTCCAGCTCCTGCTGAGCCTTGAGACGGTCGCGCTCCTCCGCGATTTGATTTTTGTCGATGCTTAGAAGGCGCTCCCAAATCGGGGTTGCGGATTCACCCTTGCTTCCACCAGCCGACGCCGGCGGGTCGATCTGCGGCCGGAACGTGCATTCTTCCATTTCTTTCTGGATCTTCAGCTCTACACTCAGATCGATCTTTTCCTTCACACGGTCCTTGTCCTGGTACAACCGCTACAAAAAATAAAACATACAGTGAGATAGAGGAAGCACTGCACCGAGGATCAGCTCAGCCCAGTACGTACCTCAAAGATACTGCTCTTCCCAGTACTTCCGCCATCGCTGCTTCCCTTTGATTTAATACTGTCCGGCATCTCCGACACTCGAGGCTGCAGGAATTCAGTGTCAGACGAAATCGCTACACATCGAACACAATCATCAATGCCTACCTTGAAAGAAAATCGCCTCTTCTCCTCTTCGAGTTTCTTTTGTTCGCGCTCGGCCGCAACTTTCTTCAGATAATCCTTGTCGAAGAGACGTTGGTGAAACGGTTGGCTCGAAGTCTTGGTGATTGATTTGGCAGACGACACCTTTGGCTGGAATGTCGTGCTGGCCATTTCTTGCTCATCCCGCTCCTGTTTCAGTTTGGCAAGGCGCTCCGCCCGCTGCAGCCCAGCTTGGTGTAAACGATCAAAGAAGGAGTTGTCGCCATCCTGTGCTTTGACTTTCTTGACAACTTTCGGTTTTGCTTGTTGCTCCGCCTCCAGTTTCTTCTGCTCGCGTTCAAGACGCCTTTGCTTGACCAGTTCTTCGTCGTAAAGAGGCCGACTGCGAACGGGCGACTTCGCAGCCTTAATTTTGGGTTTGAAAGTGAGCTCTTCCTCGTTCTTCTGCAACTCTTGCTTCTTTTCTTCTCGTTTTGCTTGAATCTCCTGAGCATTGCGATAGAGAGTCTCATGCCGTGGCTTGTCGGAGGAAGAAGCAATTTTTTTGGCCTTGTTCGTGATCTGTGGCTTGAAAGTGCACTGCTCCTTCTCCAGTTTCTCACGTAGCTCCTCTTTCTTCCGCTGCGCCTCCTTCGCTCGCTCATGGAGTAAGACAAAGCGATTCGGTGCGTCTCCGTTGTCAAGCTTCTTCGATTTGGCGTTGACCTGGGGGGTAAACGTGAACTCTTCTTCGCGAAGTGCTTTCTTGGCCTCCAACCGTCGCTTTGACTCCATGGCCTGCTCATACAAACGATTGCCAGCAGCGTCGATTTCAGACGCGCTGAGTTTCTTCTTGGTCTTCGGTTCAGTAACGCCGGCGGCTGGAGAAGGTGTCGTCGGGCTGCTGCTGCCGCTTTTTGTTGCAGTGGCTGAACTGCTCGTTGGTGACCTTGCGGGTTTCCTTACGGCAGCAGAACCACTAAGAGAGCGTTGTAGAATGGGGGTCCTTGATGTAGCTGCCTTTGGTGCGACAGGCGCCGTCGACGGGGAAGTCATTGGAGGCTTCGGAGCTTGCTTCGTTGGAGTTCTTGGAGCGGTAGTCTTTGGCACAACTTTGGCCGTAGCATTCGCTGGGTCTTGGATGGTGGCTTGTCTTGTTGATACACTTGGTTTTGTGCCTGCGGGCTTCAATCCAGTTGTAGATACTCCGTTGCTTGATAACTTGCTAGACCGCACCGCTGTTGACGGACTCTTTGCGCTAGCTTTAGACGGACTCTTCGCGCTATGTGTTTTCGTATGCACAGGCGTCGGTAGCGGTGAAGCAGTCTTGGGGGCGACAAGTAACGCATCCGACTCGGTAAGGCTTTCAACCTCAATACTTGCTGCCAGCTGCACGGGCGATCGAGGCGATGACGCTTCAGCTGGAGCATCAATTGTTGAATCCAAGCGAGGTTGAACTTCGAGTGCGCCTGCTGTGTCATCGGTATTGATCTCGCTACTGTTCGCGAATGCTTCCATCGTTGTCGTATCATCGGTTGTAGTGGCAGCCTCCTCGTATACATCTGAATGGACGGTGTTCGCCATAGTGAGTGTCTCCATTGGTTCAGTGTTTTCCTGAGAAAGAGTCGGAGATACTGGTTCTGAATCCGGAGAGGCAACAATAGGATCTTGGTCAGAAGCCACAGCTCTTGGTAGCGAGATCGGCTCACTCGCAAGCGCACGGAGTGGTGACGTGGGGACCTCGATACTCGAGCTTTCAACCGCCGACAACTGCGCACTCTGTGTCTCCAATGAGCTTGGAGTCACCATATCCGCCGGCTCTAACAGCTCGAACGTCGTTGCCTGAGCTGGCGCCACTGGAGATGGTGGTGACGGTGGCAACACTGGGGGTGGTGGTGGCGGCGCTGCCGCTCGCAACACTGGAGATAGCGGTGACGGCGCTGCCGCTCGCAACATCGGAGATGGCGGTGACGGCGACGCAGCTTGTAGCACTAGAGATGGCGGTGACGGCGCTGCCGCTCGCAACACTGGAGATGGTGGTGACGGCGGTGCAGCTCGCAGCACTGGAGATGGTGGTGACGGCGACGCAGCTTGCAACATCGGAGATGGCGGTGACGGCGA